>LPNX010235741.1:93456-203939 GCA_001517045.1 Pseudotsuga menziesii
GCCTCATCCTCCTCTTGAAGAACTTCTTCCTCTGCCTCTGAAGTTGTTTCTCCCCCTGCCTCTACCACGGCTTATCGATGACTGTGCTGCAAATGCACCTTCCAATGATGTATGTGGTCTGCTGATTCTGTGTTCATGATTGATGAGTGAAGCTTGCAGCTCATCAATGGAGAATGTCGACATGTCTGTGTGTTCCTCTAAGGTCACAACCAAATTTTCAAATCTTGGGGGAAGACTTCTGAGAATTTTTTCAACAACCCTTTGGTCTGATACGGGTTCTCCATGAGATTTCAGTTGGTTTATCAACCCAACAACTCTGGTGTAGAATGTGTCTACATTCTCTGAATCTTTCATGCACAGAGATTCAAAATCTTTTCTCAGAATTTGCAGCTTGGATGTCTTTACCTTATCCAAATCTTGATAGGAAGTCTCCAATGTATCCCATGCTTGCTTGGCATTAGTCGATGCTGCTATTCTTGGGAGTATGCTCTCATGCATAGCTTGATGTATGAAAAACAGAGCTTTTCCATCTCTCTTCCTCTGTTCTCTCAAGGCATCTTTCTGAGCCTTTGTGAGATTGTTATATGCTGTCATGTCTGCTGGTTCTACATAACCATGATGGACTATCTCCCAGACATCTTGTCCTCTGAATAAATCCTTCATTGTTAAATACCAATATTCATAATTCTTTCCTGTAAAACTTGGAGGTTGTAATGAACCAGAAGTGGAAGCCATTTTTAATTTTTAATTAACTTTCCTTAGAAAATTAATTTCCAGTTTTTAAGACAAGATTTCTTTCCTAAAATCTTGGGCTGATATAAATCTTGCTATATAACCAAGCTCTGATATAATACCAAGCTCTGATACCAGATAGCCAAAACCGAGCCGACTAAACTTGGGTTTAGGGCTCAGTCAATATTCAAATTTCAAATTTTCACTTTTACCTTTCACGCCGACCACTTTTCTTTTTCACCAGTCGGGTGAAACTTGTCTATGTCCGACTAGACAAGTTTACAAATTTTAGTCGGTACTTAACTTGACCAAAATTACTCCGACTTACTTGTCCGACCGATTTTTACCTCGACCACTTTTACTCCGACCAAGTCGGGCCTTCGACTAAGTCGGCTGCTTTAGTCGGCTGACTCACCGACCACTCAAGTCGGCTCTTCGACCACTCTTAGTCGGCTCACTTTGGTCGAAATCTGCAGAGTATGTTTCTTAGTCTAAAGACTTAAGAAATTACAAATGCTTTTCACCTGTGAGTAAAATGAAGTAAAATAGACACATTTACAAATCCAAATAACTTATGAGAAACATATGCCCAAATATGTAGGAAGACTTGAGTCGACCAATGTGCCGTAAAACCTGGAACTTTCACGCGGTGAGATTTTTATGGGTTCTTGTTCTTTTACTTATCAATAATTGTAAAAGACATTTACAGGAGTAAATCTGGAAATATGTGCGGCCAAATAACCATGCATTCAACCACAAACTATTTCATATATTAACTATGCTGAAATAACAAAGTACTACAAACTTGTCGGTTACAAAATGGTCGGTCCAGACTTGTCCGTTCAGACTCATCGGTCTGCAGAGCTTCAGCTCGTCGATTAAATCACATGCACAGAAGCTTGAGCTTCGACTTCTCTTTCTCACCCGAAGTTCCTCTAGTGTCTATCTTCTATGTTCCTGTGTTCAACTGATTTACAAAAATGCTTCTTCTATTTATAGGCAATTTGAAAATTGCTACTACATGGGCCGACTGACTTGCCATTAAAGACTGTAATAACCATCTACCTAACAACTTAGCTTCTGAAATAAATTCGACTGGTTTACAGAGCCGAATTGTGGACTTTTCCTTCTTGTCAGACAGACAGACAAGATCTTGACTCGTACAGACTCTGACAGAGTCGGCTGGAAGTCAAGTACAGATCTGCGAGTAATTACGTTTTTCCAACACCTGGATACAACTTCCAGATCTCGCTGTACATGAAAGCTTCAATTTCTATTCTGTGGCTTTTGATACGTGTGCTATATGTTGTACTCTTCTCTTAGGGAGGAATTCTACTACAATACACAATAATACCGTGGTTCAGATGTACGATTCCAAGTCGAATAAATGGGCTCAATCAGAGATACATGCAGGTAATCTAATTCGGCCTGTAGGGGAGGGGATATATTCAAATGGAAAATATCACTGGTTAAATGGTGCACATGATGGGGAGAGTTTGAGCATAGTTACTTTGGATATGCAACAGAGATTATAGAACAGAATCAAAGGGCCGACACTAAGTCTAATGTCTGCGATCTTATTGAAATCTGACATCTTATTCAAAGCTTTTGTTAAAGTGATTGGCTTTGAAGGGCATATATTTTTAGTTTGCAAGTGTTTATGGAAACTTAATGCAGAAGACGAGAAATGGTCCCAAGCATTCGGAGATACGTACCGGAAATTTGGTACTTGCGAGAGTTCCATTGCAGTCAATGAGAATGGTTGTGCTTTAAGATTTGACACAACGAATCACAACATCACAGTTCAGAGTGAGGAAGGAAAATTGGTGCACGACATACAGTTATGGGAGATAATTGATTTGTTGTTATCTGAGTATAGTCAGTCTCAATTTTTCGTGTGCGCCTTTCAAGTAAACAATATTTGGTGGCCTTAGAATGCATAGCTCCTACATATTTTTGCCATGTTTTAGCTTTCACATGTTCCCTCTCTATGATATTTTGGAATGTGGGAGCCTAGGTTTGTCGGAATTACTATATTTGTTCTACTTTTGTTTAGATTCTTGAAACCGGTTCTAAAGAGATGAGAGAGACCATTTTGTTCGAGTGCCATTTTTTAATGGCAGTGTATGAAAGTTGCATTTGGGTAAACATAAATATATTGAATATATAGTCTATTCGGTTCTATGCGCACAGGTCTATCCAGTTCCATGAGTGTGTTATTTAGTCTATGAAAATAGAAATTTATAACTCTAATACTTGCCATGAGGTTTGGTGGACACAATCACAATCTGAAATGGTATTTTGTATTTAAACCAAATTTTGACCCTGAAATGTTAGCCATATTTGACTGGTAAATTGGCAACCGTCAAATTTCAGCACTGCTTGGGAGCACTTTGTTCAATAGAGCTTTTTCATTAATTTCTTAGATGGATTTTGTTTTCAAACTGTCTTATTATTAATTTAGGTTATGAATTTTCTTTAATTTATTTAAAAAAAGTGTATTTAGATAATTTAGATTATGAATTTTCTTTAATTTATTTAAAAAATGTGTATTTAGATTATGATGTATCTTCAATTATTTTTGTTTTCAAATTCTTAGAATATATTTTTGATATTTTAAATAAAAAATTGTATTTAAATTAGAATTAACTTTTAATTTTTACAAAATTATGTTTTAATAAGTTCATTTATGTTATCAATTTATGGACACCTTCCGCTCATGGTGGATAAGCGAATAATTATTACAAATATACAAGGTAAAGTAATTAAAAAAGTATTATAAGAAAGTATTTGTATTACATGTATGTTTTATTTGTTTAATTATTTAAATCAAATAAATAAATTAATAATAAACTAAATGGATATTATTAGTGTCTCTAATTAATAAAATTGTAAGCAAATATCAAAATACAAAATGAAGATGAAATATTTAACATAGTTTGTTTTTTGAATAAAAAAATATGATTTTACAAAAAGAGTTGTATTTATACAAAATGAGTGAACATAAACCTGTGTTTCATAATGCAAATGTTGAAAACATGATCCCACAAACTGAATACAAACAAACTTCTACAACTATATTAGAATAAACATACGCATCTACAAAAAAACCATGAACTAAATAACATATATGTACTTTGTTCTTGGAGTAAAAAAGTTTGTATTACAAATAGAAAGAGTAATTACTCTCATAATGAAAAACCCAATGAAAATAAACCCAATAGCACATACAGGCTTAATATAGGCATGTTAATAAATGCAATTTCTTAAACATGCTCCCCCAAATTAAATAAAAAAGAAAATGCTACAACTCAACTAGAATAAGTGTATGCATCTAAAAAATTTACCATGAACTAAATAACCAATATGCTTTACAGTTTAAACAGTACCTGCTAAATAGGATTGAGACCACATAAAGATAGCTGGTATAAAGACAATTTACTCATTTATATTGATACATAAATATTGCATTATGAAATGAAGATAATAAAACTAAATTCCCTATTTAGTTCCCAATTTTAAAAATAATAAAAACTAAAACTAATTCTTAACAAGATACAATGCTAAGACTCTTCAAATAACTATTCTCACAACAATGATATTAATTTATAGTCTTATAAGCTATTATTTCTCATTTCCTATTTATGCTAGTCTATAAAGAAACTTGCATATTTTTATAACATAAGTCAAGAATATTACTAGAAGTATGTAAGGAAGCTTGAATATGCTTGTTTTATGCTACATTGCAATAACCTATATCGTATTTAAATGGACATTTTTTAATTCATTTTTGTTTTAATTTCTTTCAAATTGTAATTATATTTGTTTTATCATATATTTTTATAGCAAAATTATCCTATTGCTATATATTTTCAATCTCTTCTTAGGAGGCAGGTACTAAGCAACTTTGTTGCTTATTCCACTTGTTAGATATTATATGGGTAATTGAAAAAAGTGGTTGTTATTCTTTTCAACATTTATTATTTTTATTAATTGTTTATTGGATATAGTTTAAGTAATTGAGAAGAATTGTTGTTACTCTTTGAGAGGGATACTTGTTACAACATTTATTCACAATAATTAGAATCATTATTATGTTTTTTTTATTTTTTTATTATGAATACATATATAAATAATATAATTTTTATTAATTTTGTATTAGATGTAGCTTGGGTGGTTGAGAGGAATGGTTGTTACTCTCTCCATCCACCTTCAATTCCTTGCAAGTGACATGTTGTGTCATTCCTTGTAAGTGATATGTTGTGCCTTTAAGTGGGTCTATATGAAGTTCTTCTTCTTGAGCCCTCACTATAACAAAAATGCTTGGCCCCACCCCCTGTTCTCTTAAAAATATATATATTTTTATTTAAAAAAATATTGTTTCAATTTTATTAAGTCCATAGACGTTTTTATTTGAGATTCGAGGTGGACTACTGCCTATGCTTTTCCATCTACGGATGAGAATGAGACAATTGTACTATCGAGATTGATTTTATGGCAGTCGTTCAAAATTTAAATAAACAATTACACACACACACATATATATAACTCGGAGCTAGCTAATGAATGGAGAATAGTAGCAATGCATGGATAACTCGTAGTCGATAACCAATAGTTCATGGCAGATAACTAGAAGAATGTGATATAAACCAGTATAGATCCATTTTAACTATGGCTCTACCAAGCGCCCAGAGGGATCAAGTTCTCTTCAAATGCCAACTCTTTTTAATTTACACAAATGTCTAATAAGTATTCCTACTTGGGAGGGAAATGGTCAACTTACTTAAGTAATTTCAAAATAGGTAAATATGAGTAGAAGAATGAGGTGAGTAACATTAATAATTATTTAATCAAATAGTTTTCCAAAAATTGCTTTACTTGTCTCTCTTTAAAACTAATAATGAATGTCAAGGGTAGTTAATGAGTAAACTAATCCATATAAAATTTTAAAACTTAGATTTTGAGAATAAATTGCAATTTGAAAATCATTTTACCATCAAATGAATATTTTAAACATTTATCCAAATGTTTTTGAGAAATGCCTTGTTTTTCTTTATAGCTAAAAATGAACATTTACATGTTGGGGTTAACCTTCACTTGAAAATGAGAAGGGATGTAAGTGGTTTAAAGGGAAAGAGATGTAAGTGGCTGACCACTAATAAATCTATTATTGAAGTTTTTTTTTTCTCTACTAGGTTTTATTAAATTTTATATGTTCTTGGTTTCATGATTTCCTTTTACTAAAGTAGATTGAATTTTACTACTCAGCTTCTAAAATTGTGAGCATTGCCCTAATATGGTTGTATATTTATGAGTATAATATTTTTTATTTTTTATTTTTTATTTTTTTAATTATAAGTCAACATTTATAAGTTTTTTTTTTACTTTTTATTATTATTATTTTTATTGAGCCGACATGTGCCATGTGAGCGTTACAGAGGGGACACATCTCACCTACCCATTTGAGCTGTAGAAAGCGCCTCTCGACGCAAAAAGAAAAAGAATATGAAAAATTATTGATAGTTGATAAATGGATAACAAGAAGAATATAGGTGATAACATGTAGCTAGGCATGGATAACTCACACTTGAACTCGTTTAACTAGAAGAATGTGAGGAATGTAGCTAGGCATGGATAACTCACACTTGAACTCGTTTAACTAGACAAATATGAGGAATAAAAAAATATTTTCTAAATTGTCTTCCATTTTATAACTATCTCTCAACTGTTTGATCCATATCTACGTCATCTAACCACAAACTATATGAGTATGCTACTGGATAAATTGATTAACTTTTTGTTGTGGTTGGAATTGAATATTTTATTTAACAAGATTTTTTATTTATTTTTAACAAAAACTGAAAAAGGATTTTATAAAACACGCTGTGCACAGCCATTCATTACAACAGTGATAAGACAAAGTATTCCTGCAGATCAAAATTGTTGCACATAAGGATGAACCTAAGGGTTTTCCAAAAAACTTCACACAAAGATCTTTCAAAATAGCTAGTGGTTCGGGTAGTATATACCCTTATAAACTGTTTACATAACAAAAGACAGTAAAACATATAACCATAAGTAAAGAAAGCAAATTAAAAATTGCCTCTGAAATTCTTAGGCTGCACTACTGATTCTTCCTCCATTGGGCGCTCAGCTTCTGTAGTTGCTCCATTCACCCTGCTTCCCTGATTCATGGTGATCAAACGCTCAAGATCTTCCTAAATCCTGTCCACTTTTCCCATCATCTCGCGCAGGTTACTTTCAGTATCATCTATCCGAGCATCGTGGTTACTGATCTGCAAGGAGGTGTAACTCAATGTTTCCCCCATGCTTTTGATTTCCCGCGCTATTTCTTTGTTGTCCATGACTCCAATTGTTGTCATCTCATACAAACGTCGCAGGTTCTTCTTAATATCCATTATTCCTGCGTTTTCCCCTGCTTGAGACATTCTTTTAGCTTCAGCAGAGATCTCAATGCAAGCAAATTGACTGTGCAGGGGACGAGCAACTAGGACACAGTCTCGAATCTCAACCGAGGGAACACTAAGAAAACGACTGAGCAATGTAAGCTCCTGCTGCAACACAGAACCCCTGTTCCTTTCTGAACAAACCAAAGTACCCACGGCACCTTCCTGGCACCCGGTACAAAGACAGCCCAAGACAGAACTTCGCCTCAAATCACCTGAAGACGTAAGAGCTATACCATAGCTAGGGCCTGAAGACCAAGACGCAGAGGGGAAACTACAATGACAATTGGAGAAGGCTGCGAGAGCAAGCCTCTCCTTCACAAAGGAACGAGTGAGAGGGAGAGCTTGCCACGGGATACCCAGCAGCCTCCCTCCTTCAACACCTGCTACCACATTCAGGAGAATTCGCACAGCTTCAGGAGAACCAGAGCCAAGGTCCGGAGCAGAGTAAAAAAGCATGTCGCTGCAAGGAGACGGCATAGAATTATGGACGAGGGGAGCACAAACGTGCAAAGAGGGAGAGCAATTAACCAAGGGCCGGATGATCTTAATTCCTGCAGAGATCGAGATGAAGAGTAGACATGAGAGAGTCCACACAGCAGAGGGATGGAATCTGGCGGGACAGATTAGTAAATGCTTGGAACCAATGAGAGGCTGAGAGGAATGGATGCCAGCTGCGATGAATTGATGTGGGAAGAGGGGTAGAAAGGAGGAGGGGGGGAAAAGGAGTGGGGGATANCATTGTTATTATGCCGAAGGATGTGAAAAGCCTCATAAGATTTAGGCATGAGAAGCTTAGCTTTTTCAAACAGACGGCGACATTTGACTGCTCCAATAGGGTATCCGTTGATCAGTTTGTAGATGAAATGCCTGGAATCTCTGAATATCAGAACCTTCTGAAGCTTCTTAGTGCTTAGAAGATGAAGGCCTGGATAAGAGCCAGCCACTCAGCTTCATTGTTGGTTCTGTTACCTAATCCCCACGCGAAAATTTGTTCTACATATCCTCCGAGATCCAAAAGAATCCCCCCGCGCCTGCCACCCCTTAACAGATATTAAAACATGCCAAGTGGCAAATTTAACAATCATTAAATGTAGAATACAATTAATCTAGTCTATCTTAGTTAGGAGAATAAACCTACTTTAAGGAAATGCAATACATCAATAGCAACCTATCAATTATTTCTAAAAACTCGAAATTATTTAAAGAATAAATTAAATTACATAAATTAATAACAAAGTATATTAAAAACAAAAAGAGCTACTAAAGATAGCAAGTCCCTGCCAACAAAATTAGAATACCATGTAATAAATTAGCATACCATTTAATAATTGAAAGTTTAGATTAAACCAGGTTTGAAGAGTTTAGATAAGACCGAGTTTGAAGAGTTCAGATGAGCTCTACAACACGACTCCAATGATGAAGAGGATGCTAATGTATATAAGGCCTTGAATTATTAGGAAGAAAAAGAAGTTAGATACTTTGAACATTAATTTACCATATTAAACACAGAGGCGTGAGAGCATATGAGCCATACATTCATAGTGGAGTCAGAGTCCAGAGTTCAGAACCCTCTACTTATGGGCGAATTACCACTTTAGAAGCCTACTCACTTTACTCAGTCTGCTTATAGATAAATGTCATGTTGGAATATAACCCGATACTCATAGCAAGCGGATGGAGAAATTAACAGCAATGAATGAGTGAGTTTAGCAAAGTGAAAGAAATAGGGCTTTTAAGGAATTAGGGATTTTAAGGCTTCTGAGACCAGATTAACGTATACGAAATAATAAGAGAATGCAACAACAAATCCTCATTGCAACGCTGAAGAAATTAAGAGGAAAAAAAAATTAAGAGTTATAGGGTTTTTGAGGAAAGAGAGTAGAGAAAAGAATTAGAAAAAGTACATGGAATTGAAACCCGAGGATTACAGGGAGAGGACATTGAGCTTTATGTTGAATAGATCGAATGCCTTCTCAATATTGCAGTTCAGTCGCTCCAAAAGTCGATCAAAATCCAAAATCCAGTTGCCTCCATTCCATCACAGCTCAGCTTCGTCTCTTCACATATATATACATGACTCATACGTGACTACACGCAGACACTTACTTGACTCACTCAAACACACAATCACATAGGCACACAATCCAGTTGCTTCCATTCCATCATAGCCCAGCTTCCTCCTCCTCAGGCATGACTCAGACATGACCACACACAGACACAAACTTGACTCACTCAAACACACAATCACATACTTTGAACATTAATTTACCATATTTTAAAAACTCTCATATTTCACATTGTGAATTTAATGAACTCTCAGATTTCAGATTGCGAATTTAATTTACCATATTTTAAAAACTCTCATATTTCACATTGTGAATTTAATGAACTCTCATATTTCAGATTGCGAATTTAATGGTGCATTTATGGTATTTGGAAACATTAAGTTACATAACCCTATTTTTAAACTCTTACAGTCTTCCCTTTCGCATTGCGAATCCCGATAGATTACGAAATCCTAACCGCTAGTGTTTTTATGGTTTTTTGAAACGTTAATTCACATAACCTTATTAGTCCCTTGGGAACTATAGTGATAGGTTTGATCATTCAAATTAGTTTGACTTTATATTAGTAACAAAGTTTTAATATAATTTTCTAATGTTTTATGGTAATTTTATAATTAATTTAATATTCTAAAAATTAAAAAAAAAATATTGAATTTTGTGGTAAGGGATGCCGCTAGCTATGGATATGTATATCGGAACATCAAAAATAGTTTAATAAACCTATGCTCCTAGACGATCTTTATCTTTACAAGATGGTGTCACACTTGTTTCTCGTTTGTAAGTCAAATATATATAACACTTAGCTCGTAGTTATTAATGTTGCTTTTTAATTAATTTGAAACTTTTGTTTTGTTTGGTTTTTTGGGTAGAAAAAGTTAAAAAGATATTTAAGATAAAAGTAATTTTAGGTTTTCAATAAACAATAATTTTGTTTTTTTAAACTTAAGTACGTTTAACTTTTAGTTTTATTATTTTTTATTTTAATAATGTTAATTTTTTTTTAAATTAACAATATATTAAAAATAATTTTATTATTTTAATTTAAAATTACTTTTATTTCTTATACTATTTTTTCATTATTTTAAAACTAATAGTATTTATAATTTTATTTGTTTATTAATGATATTAGAATTTTTTATTATATCTTAGTTATTAGTGATTATCTATATTCTTAGTACTCATAATTGTTAAGTAGGCAAATGGCAAGAAGCCCAGTAGATTTTTTTTAATAAGTCACATTACAATTTTTTTTTTCTCGCTTTTCATAATTTTATGTAACTATTTGTAACTATTAGTTATTTGTTAAATTTTTATGTAAAAATTAAATCAATCATTATTATATTGGGATGAATGTATTTTATTCAATAATGATTTAGAGTAATTATTTTTATAATTGTTAGTATAATTTTAAAAAATGATAAAAATCAAGTTTTCATTAATTATATAGAGATATAAAAAAAACCAAGTTTTCATTGATGGTGTAAATTAAATATATTGTATTTGGTGGTTCTAATTGAAACTTTTTTCCAATTTTTTTTAGTGTAATAGGATATTAGCTAGATGTAATATGGAAAAGTATTTAGTTAATGTCTATTTAAATTAATTTGACTTGTTCAATATGGGTAAAGTTCCATTTTTTCTTAAATCATTAACGTCAAATATCTTTAACCAGTAATATATCAACCTCTTTATCATTGACATATTCTAACCATCAATTAGTAACACACAAACCCACTAATAATTGAGCAACCAACCCACTAGTATGCCTTGACCACTAATCCATCATTTTTCTAACTACTATGTTTCCCTATGATTATAGCCAAACATAATAAACTATAGTGGAATATCAGTATCTACGATTGATTCTACTAACCCGTGACTAATATATATGTGGAAAACCCATACATCCTTTAACCATTTTCCAACCAATTTTTTTATAATACAAAATAATCTATCTTAATAAATAACTTTAGGAATTTATTACTAATTTTACAAACATTTTTTAGGAGACACGTACTAAATAGCTTTGCTGTTAATTTCACTTGTTAAATATATTAATAAATTTTATATTCATGAAAGTCTCATTATATTTACCTATTAACTCTTCTTACAAATATTTACAATAATAAATAAACAATAAAACTAATATCATAATATTATTTTTCCAATAAACATATCATATCTCAATTATAAACATAAATTTAAGGCAGGTACTAGCTGCTTTGCAGCTATTTTACTTGTTTTAATTAATTTACTATGTAACATTACATGAATCGATGTTATGGGAACCGAGGATTTAAGAGAGAATACAACTTTGGTCTCAGAACATGCTCAGCTCCTGAGATCTTACAGCATTAACTTTCAGAAGAGCCTAAATCAAGCAAAGAATTTGGTTGTCGGTGTGGTTGTCCTGTGAGTTATCGACCCCAATGGCTGTCAACGAGTGTAAAGGGGGATTTAACCCCGTGGAGGACAAGGAAGAAGCGTTGCAAAAGAAAAAAAGACCAGTTCATGATGGAAGAAGAGAACAAATTCCATGGCTCCAACACAAATGCATCAGAGATCCAAGTTGTTGGCCCATTCATGGTTTAAAGTAGAGGCCCAGAGAACTGATGAGGATTTCTGTGAACTTGAGCTAGTTGTCATCAATGTTCTGGATGCTCCGGGTATGGTAGGGTTTCTCCCTCCTTGCTTAACTTAAAAGAAAAAAATCATTCATATGCAGATGGACACCAATTTAACATTGAACTTTTGTAATTCCCAACTTTTCTTAGCCTAGTTACGCCACTGTTAGTGAACATATACATATTTTTCCTTTTAATTTAATAAACATATTATAATATTGTAACTTATGTAAATATGCTCATGCTTCTGAAGCCTTTCATTACAATTATGGTTACTGAAGTCTTTAGACCTCATGACCTGGTGCTCAGTTCTGTTAATCATATCACCTCCCATCGTCACGTGTGTGAAGAACAATAGAAGAAGCTTTCAAATCCTATTGAAGAAACACAAGTAATTGTTTTTTATAAGCAACAATGGCTTAACTAGTTCCAGTTGTTTTCTGGACATCTGGCTCGAGAGATTACTCCTAAACCTAAATAGAATGAAATCATAAGAAAAGTAGAAGAAAAACAATTTGAAAAGTCATTCAAAAGAGAATTAGAAAACAACATCTTTTATTCTTGATGCTTTACGGAAGTTGATATGCTTTACGAAACTTGATAGAATGTTTACCTAAAGTTGAAACTAATGTCAAATTTGTGCAGATCAAAAGACAGACAAAAATGAAGTCTAATTTCTACCCATTTCAAAGAAAGCATCGTGGTTCACTTTCTATCCATTCCAAAGAAAGCATCATGCTTCACTGTGTCACCATAGCTCCAATCGTAAGGGACTCTTTGCTGCACCACCATAGCTCCAGTCTTAAGGGAATCCACACATCCAAGCTTGTGAGAGGAACTAAGAGGAGCGTAATCGTATGAATCATATGATGAAAGCCTTAGTGTTGAAATATGGCGGTGCAATGATAGAAATTTATGCAGATGGCCAACATGCCAACATACACAATAAAAGTCACGGTGCCGTGTAACATGAAGTAAAAAATAGTAAAACTCACGGTGTCATGTAACTTGAAGTATTGTGATTGCCAAAATAGGCTATGTGATCCAAACATTAAATGTTTGAGAGGTAATGTTAACTATCCCTAACATTAGTTCACCTTTCCATATGTTTCGAATGTTTTGGATTTTTATCCAATCTTTTAAAGGTCACCATTTCTCCTTTGCCTCGATAAAAGGCTAAAAAAGAGGTCGAAGTTTATGATTAGTGGACAAAATGGTGTACTAAATACAAGGAGGTGTGATTTGAGTACAAAACAGTGCATTAAGTACAAAGAGGTGAGAAAAGTGTTTTTCATTAATTTTTAATGAAATCTTAGGAAAAAATTGCATGAATTTATGTGAAGATTAATTAAAATGACGACAACTTGAATCATAGAGTCCCTGCTAGCCTGAAAGGCAGGGACTAATAATGGGTCTCTTTATTCACCATCAACAATTTCAATAATCTTACATTAGTAAAGCAAAAGTGAAAAGTTGAAACATAGATTAGTCTATATTAACACACACTTATATTACAAATCTTGGAATTGCTTGCAACCATAAACTCCAATTTTTCCTATAATTGGCTATAAAGCCTTGTCATTAAATTTGGCAAAATTATTTTTACAAAACACAATATGCAAAAACTAGAGTTCTCTTTTCCATTCTCTTTTCTTTGATATTATCTTATACAATTCAAAAGGTAACTGTGTAAAGCTCTTAGGTTTCTTCTTTGGAAATTATGAATGCTTAGCTTCAATTTTTGTCTTATTTACAAAAGTGAGAAACATTAATTTATTTGTTAACACTATAGTCTACCTTAAGAGTTATCATTGAAATGAGATATTACACACCATGTTGGTCAAAAATATAATTACATGTCTAAATATCAATCGTTCCAATGTAACCGCATAATTGGCTTAATCTTTTGACATCATGTTCATACCTCTTTTCACTATGGTGAGGTATGAATTCACAAAGTTGGTGTCCTTGTAGGGTGTAGCAATGAAGTCATGCAGTGCATCCTTGGTAACTTTGGGTAGAATCTTAATGACAATTCTCTGACTACGAATGAAATCAGAGACCATTCTAGATTTTTTTTAATCTTTTGGAAGCATCCATTAGACCAATTAATGGTAGATTGCATCTTTGGATGACCTTCTTAGCTGATAGATGTAAACGTTTGCAATTGTTTATTAAATTGGTAATATATTTCTCTAATGTAGTACTTATCATCTGATAGTTGTGTAAGGATGCAAATTCGCATTCATTGTCTTTGTCACTCACCTTGGGTAGATATGTTGGTGCATCTCTTTCTTCAATCTTCCAAACCCAATTGGACTCCTTGGAGAATAATTATTTTGTCTTCTACTTGCCTCAGGAGAGCTAAGAATTGTGAGGCATGGCTCTAGAATTCCTATAAGGATGTATACATGTCTCTTTGTATAGAATCCAATTCATCTTGAAGCTCATATGCATATGTTTGAAATTCTACAAGACTTCTAGAATCAGTTCTAGCATGATCCACTTATTTCTCCAACTTAGCAATCCTCCTCTTGCACCTATTTCTCTCATTCACCATGTGATGAACATTGAACTCAAATGCCTTGTTGATGGCCACTCCAGCAGATGCTATTACAACTAGGTCATCATGTATGCTAGTGACTAATAGTGTTTATGTGGTCACTACCAGTTGTGGGGCTCTTGGATGCTTAAGCTTCTTGCGTATTTGCTTTACCACTTGCTTCATTTTCTCATCAAATGCAAAAGACTCAAGGGATGCCATTACTTCTGATTTGGATGTTGTGAAGCTTTCTAAACCCAAATCCTATAGAGGAAAATGTCCTCTTGTAATAGTTGGGATAGGGGTCAATACTAAAAGTACGATGACATCCATTTACTAAGCTTGTTCTGTTCTTTTCTTTTATGTTTTCCCATGTCACCTAATGTGTGAAGGGGACCCATGCTTCTTTAAACATAGTTGCATAATCATCCCCACACAATCTACTGAACAGTGTTGTTGTAATCCTATAAGGGGTTCCCTCGTGCATAGTAGGATATGTTCCATTTTTCCTCGACCTCAAGTCTTTCTTGTTGATCCACCAACTCTTTAGTGATTCATGGTAGTTGATTTTGAATTGAAGTAACCATTCTTTTATGAGGTCTACCTAGGGAGCTGGAAATTTGTACATCGCCTCCAGATTTGAAGGCTAAAAAGAAGCAATTGCTTTTCCTGCAACATCTTGTTCAAGTTTGTAGCTTAGATAGGAATTTCCACATGGGTTTGTGTTTAACCTATGGAAATCATCATTAATACCTCTCAGAAATTTGAAAATTCACTTTAATAATTTAATTATTAAAGTGACTACCATTTTAGAACCAATTAGGATTAATTTAATAAAATGACTAAGTATTTTGGCATTAGTGATTTAAGTTAATTAAGTGAATCTTAGCTATTGATATCAAGTGAGGGGAAGATCTAATATCAACCATTGATCACTTAAGAGGTTAGGGTTTTCAACCATCTCAAGATTATAAAAGGCATCCAAGGTGAGAGGAGAAGACACAACACCGATACACAAACATTAAGTGAGAAACTAAGTTGAGAGAGTGGAGAAGGATTTTCACTTTCCGAATTTGGAAGAGAGAAGAAGACAATAGTCAACAACTGGTTTGTAGGTGGGTCGTACAGTTGGGAAGAGTTTATGGTTTGTGTAGGAGGGTCATACAGTAGCAAGACCATATGGTCAATATGGACAACCGTATAACAACCCAACAATAGGACCGTACAACTGCAGGTTGTACAACAACATATGATAGGAGTACAACATATTGTTGATCCATATAGTTCATATGGTTCGTACAACTGGCTATAGAGGTCGTACATGATAGTAGGGTAAGCATATGGTGTAGAGGGGTTTTCTAGGGCAAATTTGCAAGAGGAATATTTTCTCAGGAAGGCATATTTTCCAGGTTTATTGTAGATTGTATTTTTCTAATTGGGTCATTTTCCCATTAAAGGATCCCTTGTATGCTTGGATATTATTTTAATGAAAAACAATTTTGAAGGAAATAAATTTCTATGTATGTGTTAATGAATATCTGTTTACATTTTTCTTCCACAATTTAATTTCTATTAATACATTCCAGCAAGTATACATTATTCAGTGAGTTGCAAAATTTTACAACAAGGGAATCACTAGGAAATTATTTGTCTAGAGTGAGGGTTAGAAAAATTAGCATGGTATTAGAGCGTTCACTCTGAGAGAGAGGCATATCTATTATATTTGAGTGACCTACACATAGATCTAGTGCATATCTAGGGTTTACAACCATAGATCTAAGTGGGTGCTTGAGGGAATAAGCACACAACAATTATTTTTTATCATATCTAGAAATGGCAACAACAAGTCTCAGATTTGAAGATAGGTTAGATGGGGCATCTATCTTCCTATCCTATAAGGCGAGGGTAACCTTGATTTTGAAGGAACATGATCTTTTGGAGATTATGGAGAAGGTTGTTCCTGCACTAACATATCCATCTTAGTTGGCAACTCATCAGAAGAAGGACATTCAAATCTAGAGAGTGATCATATATGCTATGAAGGATCATTTGATTAATTAATAAGCAAATAAAATGTTGTCCAGAGAAATGTATAAGGCTCTAGTGGATTCATTCCAGAGTGGCAACATGAACAAGAATATGGTTTTAAAGAACAAACTCAAAGATGCATGGATTTCAAGATCTAATGATATTACCAACTATCTCATGAGGATCACCTATATACATGATCAACTTGTAGCCATTGGAGAGAAAGTGGTTGATGCAGAGCTTGTCAATGTGGCATTGAATGGTTTCATCAAGCCATGGGAACCATTTGTAAAAGGAATATGTTCCCAGGAGAAAATTCCCAATTGGGAGAGGCTTTGGGATGATTGCATCCAAGAAGAGTTAGACTCAGAGGAGTTGAGAGATAACAAGCAGGGAGGCAACGAGGATAACTTGGCCCTTGTTAGCAAGACAAGAAAGGGAAAATGATAGGTTCCTAGCAAGAAGGGTAACATTAATGGGTAAACCTTGTAGCCAAAAGAGAAGTAATTGAGTAAGATCAAGTGCTTCATGTCCCACAAAAATAGGAACTATGCATCTCAGTGTCTAGAGAAGAAGAAAGGAAAAGGAAAAACATAGCAGGTAGCAACATTTGCAGAGACTCATTTGAGTGAGTTTGCTACAAAGTTTGAGAGTGACTCCTAACTAGTTTCTTGCCTTTACCCCAACAAAGGTTCTAGGAGTGCATGGTATGTGGACATTGGTGCATCTCGTTATATGACATAAGAACGAGATTTATTTAGTAGTATGGAAAAGATGGACTTAGAGATCCATGTGGAGCTTTGTGATGATGCCAAGTATGCATTCAAAAGAGAGGGAACAATTACATTCCAACTTGAGTAAGGAGGTTCATTTGATCCCCAGGATGTGTTATATGTACTAGGAATAAAGAAGAACTTGCTCCCAGTCTCAGTTATGGAGGACAGGGGTTTTACCATCATATTTTAGAAAGGGAAAGTACTTATACATCCAGAGGGATTACCCTAACGCATCAATGAGGATTGGGGTTAGAGATGGAAACTTATACAGGTTGCAGGGAAATCCTGTTCAGGCCTTAGTACATGACAATGATAACATGTGTGAGCTATGGAACTGGAGGTTGGGACGCCTACTTTACAGGGTGATGTTGATTCTGATGGAGATTGTAAATAGTCTTTCAGATTTTAGTGTTGGGAAACAAAGCATGTGTAGATGGTGTGCACTTGGAAATAATGTCAAGGCTTCTTTTCTAAGCAACAAGACTAAGTACAAGGAGATTTGGATCTTATCCATTCGGATCTATGTGGATAAATGTTTGTAGCACATGTACAAGGATCATCATACTATGTGACATTCATTGATAACTTTTCCAAGAAAACCTGGATCTTCTTTATGACCACTAAGGATAAGGTCTTCTATCGGTTTTGGGAGTTCAAGGCCCAGTTCGAGAACTTGACAGAGGAGAAGATCAAGGTATTGAGGTTGGATAATAGAGGAGAGTACACCTCCAATGAATTCAAGGATTTATGCAAAGAGACATGGATCAAGAGGGAGAAGACAGTCTCATACAATCCACAACATAATGGGGAGGTGGAGAGAAAGAATCGATCCATCATTAGTACTGCAAAGGCTATGATTCATGATTAGGGTCTTATTATGTCTCTTTAGGCAGAAGCATGTAACACAACAATTGATTTGCAAATAGGAGTCCTTAAAGGATATTGGAGGAAAAGACTCTTGAGGACGCATTCATGAGAGATAAACTAGAGGTCAAGCATCTTAGGATCTTTGGTTGTCTAGTTTACATCCATGTTCCCGTGGCGAAGAGGATGAAGCTAGGTCCTTCAGTAGAGAAGGGCATATTTGTGGGGTACAATGAAACCTCAAAAGGCTTACAATATCTTCATGACGGTGCAACAAAAGACAATGGTAAGCTGAGATGTTAAGTTCGAGGAGAACTTGGCATCTAGGAAGTCTCATGAGTTACCACCAGTGGAAGAGGATGAGAAGTAGGTTTATGCAAAGGGAGAACAAAGTTCATGGAATTTTAGTTAAAGGAGACAGCCTTTAGGTGATGAGGAGGAGTCATCTCTTTCCAATTCTATCAGGAGATCTAGATGGTTTGAGCAGACATTGAGGGATGCTTGGGAGCATGTTACATATACTAGGAGATCATTTAGGGAGAGTAGAAATTTGAGGAAGTTTCTAAACTATATGGCATTGATGAGCAACATAATAGATTATGAGCCTTGCAATTTTGAGGAAGCATCTAACCAGTGGGTTTAGAGGGATTCCATGGTGGAGGATTACACCTCCATCATGAAGGACGTTGTTTAGGAAATTGTTCCTAGACCGGAAGGGAAGTCCATGGTAAATTCCAGGTGTCTCTTCAAGATCAAGCATGCTACATATGACGTTATCGAGAATCTCAAGGAGACATCATCGAGAAGCTCATGGAAAGGGTTTTGGTGAGAGGGATCTCTCAGAGAGAGGGAGTGGACTATGAGGAGACATTTTCTCTTGTCATTATATATGCTTCCATTTGAGTTGTTATATCTCTTGCCTCGGTCAAGAGGTGGAAGATTCATCAAATGGATGTGAAGACAACCTTCCTCAACAAGATTATTGAGGAGGAAGTATATATAGAGAAACCTCGAGGCTTCGAGGTACATGGGAGGGAGTCTCATGTGTGCAGGCTTAAAAAAGCTTTGTATGGATTCAAATAAGCACTTGGGGCATGGTATCCAAGGATTTACGGATACTTGTAGAGCATGGGATTCATCAAGAGTGAGGAAGATCCTAACTTGTACTTCAAACTTTTTTGGTTTGATCCACTCATATTGGTGCTATATGTAGATGATTTGTTTCTCACATGTGTAGAAGGGCTTATAGTAGGGTGAAAGGAAGATTTGGATACAAAGTTTGAGATAAAGGATATTGGTTTGATGGATTATTTCTTTGTGTTAGAGGTGTCGTAGAGATCAGGTGAGCTCTTCCTTGGTCAAGGGAAGTACACAGTAGAGATCCTAAGGAGATTCAGGATGAACTATAGACTGGTGGCTACACCTATGGTTACCAACCCTAAGAAGGTTGTCATTTCATATTCATAGTTGGTTGATTCCAGGTAATACATACAACTGATAGGATCCTTTATGTATATGGGAAACACTAGGCTAGATAAATGTTTTACTGTAAACACCTTGAGCTAGTTCATGGTGGAGCCGAGGCAGGTGCATTGGGTAGCAACGAAGCACGTGCTCATGTATTTGAGATGTATAATTGAGTATGGATTGATGTACCTCGGAGGTGATGGAGTGAGTCTGTAGGGATATTCAAACTTAGATTGGGCAGGGAGTGCATTAGATAAAAATAACACCTCAAGGTGTTGCTTAAGCTTGGGATTAATAGGGATTTATTGGTTTAGCATGGAGCAGACTTCCATAGCACTTAGTTCAACATAGGAAAAGTACATGTCAATGAGTTTGGCTAGTTGTGGAGCTATTTAGATTCACAAACTGCTTACATGATTATTTGATCAAGATTTGGATCCCAATGTGATATACTATGAAAATCAGAGTTGTATTAAACTCTCAAAGAATCCAATATTCCATGACAGGTTCAAGCATATTGAGATCATATATCACTTCATATGAGGCAGGATCCATAAGGGAGCAGTCAAGCTCCAATATATTTTCCCTGATGAGTAGGTTGTTGACGTTCTAACCAAACCCTTAGTAAAACGGAACTTTGTCTTTTTCAGAGACAGACTTATAGTGGTGGAGAATACCTTTATCACTAAGAGGGAGTGTTGAATTTTGTAGCTTAGACAAGCATTTCACATGGGTTTCTATCTAGCCTGTGGAAATCGTCATTGATACCTCTCAGAACTTTGGAAATTCACTTTAGTAATTTAAATTATTAAAGTGAATGAAATTTTAGAATTAATTGCTCGATTAATTTAATAAAATGCCTAAGTTTTTATGCATTAGTGAATCATAGCCATTGATCTCAAGTGAGGGGGAGATCTAATCTCAACCATTGATCACTTAGGAGGTTAGTGTTTTGGTTCATCTCAAGTTTATAAAATGAGTCAAAGGTGAGAGGAGAAGACACAACACCAACATACAAGCATTGAGTGAGAAACTCAATTAAGAGAGTGGAGAAGGACTTTCACTTTCCAAATTCAGGAGAGAGAAGAAGACAATAGTCATGAACTAGTTTGTAGATGGGTCGTACAGTTGGGAAAATTTTGGAGTTGATGCAGGAGGGATGTGTAGTAGGACAGTATGACCATGATATACAGGAGGATAGTACAGCCGCAGGGTGTACAACGTTGTACAACAAACACACAATATAATGGCGAGCTACACAGGCCATATGACATGTACAACACCGTATAGGCCATATGAGTCGTGCAGGAGACCATATAGGGTACAAGGGGAAAAAACAGGTGCAGAGGGTTTTCTCGGGTAGAATTATAGGAGGAAGATTTTATCAGGAGGGCATATTTTCTAGGTTTGCTGTAGATTGTATTTTTCTAATTGGACCATTTTCCTAGTAAGGGAGACCTCATATGCTTGGATATTATTTTCATGAAAAGTAGATTTGAAGGTCAAAAATATATGTGTATGTGTTAATGAAGACATGATTCCATTTTTCTTCCGCAATTTAATTTTTGTCAAAACATTCCAACAAGTATAAATTATTCAATGAATCGTAATAAAAATTTTAAGCAAGGAAAACCAATAGGAAATAATTATCTATAGCTGGGGTTAGAAAACATTAACAGATCCTTGATGACTCTATTGCCAATGTATGCTTGTTCAATGATCCATGGGGGAAGATTTTAGGTCTCACAACCACTCTGTATAGGGATGATTTTCTGATTAGCTCATATACTCCCTCATCTAGGTTGATCTCTACAGGTGCAAGAGTCAATTCAAGATATGTCACCTAACTAAACATCTGGTGTTTGTTTGTATTTTATCTAGTTGGCATGCATTATATCTATACGATGGGCCAATGATCATAACCACGTATTCTACTTTTGTCCTAGAAGATTCCTCATTTTCTAAGCTCATTTTCACTATTACTTCCTCTTGATTTCTTTGCCTCTAGAATTGAGAAGTAAAGGATTGACTGGTATCAATGTGTGCAACATTGTGTGTTGGTTTCCCACCCCTTTGTTTATTTTAATGCAAGGTGTTGAGGCCTGGAAAATCGCAGGTAACAACAGTTAGGGATTCTCCCCAATAAACGTTCCCAATCAGCCCGTTACTGTTTGGTATGGGGAATCCGTCCGGTTTATGGTCCGACTACCGTAGGTCAAGTAACAATTAAAATGTTTTACCGGTTACGGCTTGGTCCACCGTGCATATTTTAGTTTTTATGTTTAAGGTATGATGTGCAAGTGCCTAACTAAAGTGCAGACGATAGAGATAACGAGGAGGGTCACAATGTGATGTGCAGGTTCTTACCTCTCGTCTTACCTCTCTCACATCTAAATCACACACAACAAGACACTAACTAAGACTAATTATCCTATCCCTATGGAGCAAAACTATCATTAATGGTGAGTAATGTATTTCAGTGCATGCATTAGGAAAGATCACAGATAGTTGCTAATTGTTTCAAAACACATGAACATCAATAGAAATATAAACAACGAGATAGCTTATTGTTAATTACAACCTTCATTACTCAAAGTGGAGATTTCACAGAATAAACCAGAGTACATTCATAACATGAAAAGAAATTCAATGAGTTAGAACGATCTCACAGTTAATGGAAATAAGCTGAAAATGAAATAGTTCACATTCAACTGGTCCATAGCAAAACATTTGAAACATTCCACAAAACTTTCTCCAGCAGAAACATGTAACTCTTTATTGTAAAAGGAAATAGTTCTTCTTACAATACGCTCTTAAAAATGGTCTGGAAAAAAAAAGTCCCTTCTACATCTAAAATCTCCTATATTTATACAAAAACAAAACTCTTGGGCTGCCCCTCAATGAATTTTGAGCTTCCCCAACCTTTCATTTCCAAAATTTTGTCTCGTAGCATGTGCACATAATTAATACAATATATTACATTTTAACTCAAAATTTTCATAACACTTTATGAAGAGGGGCCAACTTGGTTTTTGATGAACTTCTTCCATGCATGGACCTCTGTTGCTATGCCTTCAAATCCAGAAGGCTCAAGAAATTGGATATTAATCTCATATTTAGCAGCCTAGTTCTTTACCCCTTCTATCCTTGCGGGACTCGGGCGCAACTGATCTTCTAGTAGATGTATACTTACAACTGCAAGTGCCACTGCATTCTTTACTGTCCGTTCATCTAGGTCCTTGACCCGTTGGATCTCTTGCTCGTCTTCTTGATATCTATGTAATGTCCATTTTTTTGGAAATTTATTAAAATGCCCAATTTTCCAATTTTTTCACAATTTTGGCTCTTGACTAGTTTTGATGTCTGGACCTCCAAATTGACCCAAATGCTTCCAAATTTTCTTTGAAGGTAAATGAATGATAATATAACTTAAATATCATTCTCATGTATGTTTTGTGACCTCTCAATTACTTCTTCAAACGTGTTTAATGTTTTGTTCAAAGTAGGAGTCTTTACTAGCAAATTGGGGCTCTAATTCCCCCTGGGTAATTGTCGGAAATGGCTTTACAAATGATCCCAAAGTCACTTGAATTTCTGAAAAGAGGCTGGTTATGTGTAAGGGACCTTTTCAAAGTCTCATATGCATCATGGTTCAGTTTATACAGTCTGTTATGACTCTTTCCAAAACAACTCCCAAGTCACAATTTCGACCCTTGGGGAAAATGCACCAAATCTTCTCCCAATGCAATAAAAATGAGTAAAATGGCTTCCAATGCTTAAGTACTGAAAATGAGACTTGAAATAAACATTAATTACAGTCCATCCATCATACATTTATTAGATATCTATTCCTCCATTCGAAATAATAAGCATTACCATGGCATATATCAAAATGGAGTGGAAATGGTCATTGTTTGCTCATTAAAAGTCATTTTGACATACAACTCTTGGGAATTTCGACTTGAAACTTTTTGAGAATTAAAAAAAGAGAATATTGAACTGATTCCAATCATAAATGGACAATTAAAGGCTCTCCCAATTTGAAATCATCAGCATTGCAATGGTTCACAACAAGATAGTCGGGAAATGACACTATTTCTTCATTATTCAACATTTTTACATGAATTATTTTGGGTATTTCGACCTGAGAGCCTTATAAACATGAAATACAGAGCATGTACATCATAACATAAGATAATTAGTATTATAATCTTCCCCAAAGAGATCAATAGCTCACCCAAAGCGTAATCCCTCCATTGGCATGAATATGGTATGAAAACTAGAAATAGTTGAGAGAGAGTGATGCAATAGAAGAATCCACATTATTTCCTATAGATTACACCTGCAAATAAGACTCCATTAAAGCTCCATGAAGACCTGAGTGGCCTTTCCAAACACCAACCAGGATGGGAATCTTTCACCCTCGAAATTGGCTTAAGCAAGAAAACTAGTCATCCACTAGCTCTCACAATTCACAAATGAGAAAAAGATTCTTATCATGGCTGATCCCTGTATTTTATAAAAATTATTATCCTTCTAAGGTTCCAAATCCATCCATAAACCAAATCCAAGTCGAATTGGTGTGGCTGCTCATGCTATGCCATGTGGCCTCTCTCTTCACCTTCCCTCTTCTCCCAAATTTGAGTAGGAGCCTCTTGGTCTTCTCCAACTCCCAATTTCGACCTCCAAGATGCTCTATTCAGGTCTGACATGTTAGTATGTCAGCATGTCATCCTTCATATCTAACTTGGGTCATAACTGTCATAGAATATCCATCATTGGTGTCATAGCTGTCATAAATGTAAGGGGAATATAGCCAAGTGTCCATGAAACTCCCATTTGGCTCTTCCTCTCCCATGTAAGTTAAAATTCATCCCAAATTATACCTATGAAGTATATGGACAAGTATATTAACATTATAATCCATACAAAAACATTAGACTTCCCATATATTCAAATTTGCAAGAGAAAGATACCATTTAACATAGGAATTCTAGCTAGTGTGGGCCCCATAGTCTCAATGTGTCTTCATGCTCTATTGCCACTTCCATTTTCTCTTGTATTTATTTAATAAGATCAATTATTAAATATTTATCCTGTTATAATGTCTAAACATCATTTATTATCCCCCTTATTCCAAATCTCAAAGCTTCCACCCCCAACCTAGGAAACTAGTGATTTTCCTCCTTGGCAATTATTTGACTTTTAGCATCCATTTGACAACTTTCATGAATATGGAAAATGTGATTTGGCCATTGTGACCCAATGCCAAATTTGGGACATTACAATCTGTTCTATAGATGTTCTATAAACAATTCATGTTCTAGTATCGTGTCCAATCTTTTCTCCGCAGAAATCTGGCATCTATTGTATGTAGCAAGCACTCTCCTGCAGTATTCGACACATTCTCCCTTTGATTTCTTCATAGTTTTCTTGAATTCTTCCTCCACATTAATTGAAAATTCCAATAAATAATACTCCTATTTATAAATCTGATGATCCTTTAATGGTAACTCCGAAGGAGATTCCTTATTTGTTTCTGTCCATAGCATTCTTCTCGTTAGAATCTCCAAAATATCTTGAGATCTGTCCAAAAAATATGAAGTAGTGTCCAAAATTTCCTCTAATCTGGTGTCTATTTGTAAAATTTTACACCATTCTTCCTCAATGCATATCTGTAATTGGTGGATCTTCCTTCTTTGAGTTAGAACATGTTCTTTCAAAGGCTGGAAGTCTGTCTTCTATTCTATAGCATCTTTCAGTGATGTTGTCAATGAAGTATTTTGTTCTTCTAAGGCTGCCACCTGCATTTGATATTGCTTCTCTCTTTCCTCTGTGGTAGCCTTCTCTATTTCTAACTCAGCAACCTTGCTTTGCAACCTATCCTTCTCTGCACTTAGATTTTCATAGGATACCCGAAGATCATCTCTCTCAGTTTTCAACATTTGATGCTCTAGCTGTAACTTTTGTAATTTAGTTAAGCTATCCTGAGCATTCTTTTCTGTTTTCTCTGCGGATATCTCTAAAGAATTCTTATCATCCTGTAGATTCTGGAATTCCATTCTTGAAGTCTTAAATCCATTCATCATGTCTTCATATTTCCTTTTCAGCTTTTGACCTTCATCCCTTTCCTTCTTCAAAGTTTCTTTCAATTGTGCTGCATTTTTTCTTGACTACTCTAGGTCCGTCATAAGCCTATCTACATTATCTTCAGTTGCTTGGGTTAATGCCACCCCAACTCTTGCTATCAATCTTGGATCTGTATCTGTTCCATGCACCAAGGTTTTATCTGTTATCATCTTTCGAGACTGTCCTCCAGTTTCAACCTTTTTCTCAATTCTTTTTACAATCATTTTCTTCTCCTTATCATAGAAAATAGTACTGAAGTCAGGAACCTCCTCCCCTTCTATAGGCATGAAAGGGATCAAATTTATTCCAGAAAATGAAGCTTGTCCCAGTGTACTGCCAAAGGATGTAGCAGGCTCCGGGGGATCAAGATTAGATTGACCATGTCCTTGATCTGTGTGATCTTGTCCTCCCTGTGTATCTACCTGCTTAGTAGTATGTTGGTCCTTTTGAGATCCTGTTAATCTCAAACGTTCACTTTCTTCCTGATTTTTCTTGATTTCCGCTTCTTCGTTTCTCTTTCTCTCCTCCTCTTCCTTTCTTGTTGCTTCCTCTACAGCACGCTTTTTTTCTTCTTCTTCATTCTTCAACCAGCTCTCTGCTTCTTGTGCTAGCCTTCTAGCATCTTCTTCTCTCTTTTTGACCTCTTCTTCTTCTAATGTCTTAGTATTCTCTGAAGTTTTTCCCTTTCCACCCATAGTATTTATTTTCTGTTTAAATCTCTTTTTAAGGGCAGTTATGTTCTTTGCACTTCTGAATGTTGCCTCGTCCTTATCCCAAAATTCAGTATATTCAAAATTAATTCCCACTTCCTTGCAGTAATCTACTACTTTATTTCGGGAGTCATTCTTGTGAAAATTCATTTCGCCAAAATGGAAATGCTCTAGCTCCTGAACAAAATCTGTAGCCTGTTTTACTCTCGAAAACTTGTAGTTGCCAAGTAGGAAAGGCACTGCAGGATATGTTGCCTTTTTATGTTCAAACAGGAAATTTCTCACACCATCAATATACACTTGCCTAACTACCTCTTTGTGTAGTACATAGTCAGTGGCATACTTAGGGAGTAGGGAAGGGGCTCTGGAACCACCATACATTCTTATATACAACCCTTCCTCGGTCAAATAATAATCTCCGAACTCCTCGATGACTTTGAATGCTTCTTCAGACATGTAGTTGCATTCAGTCAAGAAAATTAGGGTATACAAGGGCATGATGAAGTGTTCACATATTTCCCTGTAATAGCTATAATATTTATGGGCCCATAACAATCTATATGTTGTGTACACTGGGGTCCTGTCCCTCTCCTAGTTACATCTCAAAGCTGGAAAAGACTGAGTACACAATATACAGTCAATCAGGATAGATCTCATATAGAACTCTGATTTCTTTTGTGATACCCCTCCCAAGGCTGCGGATATGCATGATGAGAGGCTATTTGACACTATGTTTGACCAGTTAAAAATGGTTCCTTGAGGAGCCACATAGAAGATAATTGGTATCCATCCTATCTTGAAGCTTTTCCCACGAGCTCTACCAAAAATCCTATTTAGCATCAGTGCAATGAATCTATATGGAGTATGGAGAGTAGAGGTATCATACTCTCCAGAAGGCCTGGTTCGGAAGTTTTTTCTCGGTATCATCTTTCTTTTAACCGTCTCTACCAGATCCATAGCTATCTCTTTCAACCAGATTTTTGTCACGTAAATCTGGGCAAAAGGCAGATGATATGCCATAGAGACATATGCAGGGCTATATGCAGCGTAGCCCTGCTTAGCAGTATTTTCAAGAATCATTGTAGTTACATCTGCCCTAGGCAGAATCCATCCTATCACTTCTGAACAAGGGAACAACTCAGGTCTTGTGGCTACTTTCATGAGAGCTGATTTCTCAATGTTTGAACAAATGGCTAGCTCCTCGATACCTGCATTAGGTACGTTCTAGTTGGAAATCATCTTGTAGATCTCTCCCATTTGTAGTCCGATTCAACCTCGGTTGAAGCTTTGGTATCTTCATATATATACTCAACCTTGGTGATGATCTCAACCTCGGGTTCTCCTTCAACCACAGGAGCCTTTTTCTTTTGTCTCTTCGACATGTTTTCTTTACAACAATCACCTTGTCACAATCATAGCATGTTCTTAGAACATTGAGCCATTAACAATTGTTTTAACAATAAACAAGAACTATATCATATTGTTTACCTCCTCCATATGCATTCTGATAAAATAAACTACACACAGTATTCAATGCATGAAAGAATTAACAAGGCGAAAGGAAAAAATCCTGCAGGTTGTATCCTAACACTGCCTAAGTCCACTTCCTGTAAACTTCACAATGTCAAAAATAATCCTTTATCTGCACCTGAACCGTATCAAACTAATCTGATGTCAACTAAAAGAATGAATCACACTATTCCTATTGCTAGTCTTCAAAAACCAAACTTAAAAAACATTAGATCCTACGCAGCGTTCTTCCTGTCAAACAAAAACCCTAACCCAACCAAAAAATATGGAAAACCTCCGTCGTCCCATGAAATAAGGTAATTGCAAGCAAAAGGTTTAAAACCCCCCTGGGTGACTATGGACCACCAAAAGAACAGGTGGTGCAGACAATGAAACACTTGTATGCACCATGCCCTAATCTTTCGTACTGGAGAAAAAACATCCATAACGCCTCAAACAATCACGCAGACTCAAAAATATTCTGCTAAAGAAAACTGCACATGACTAAGCTCTTCACTCTCAAGTAAAACATCATGCACACCGCAAAGACAAACACTCTTTATGCAGACAAGCCTAACTCTTTATTTTTTATCATATCTAAAAATGGCAACAACAAGTCTCAGATTTGAAGATAGGTTAGATGGGGCATCTAACTTCCTATCCTATAAGGAAAGGGTAACCTTGCTTTCGAAGGAACATGATCTTTTGGAGATTGTGGAGAAGGTTGTTCCTGCACTGACATATCCATCTTATTTGGCAACTCATCAGAAGAAGGGCATTAAAGCCTAGAGAGTGATCATATATGCTATGAAGGATCACTTGATTCATCAATAAGCAAATAAAATGTTGTCCAGAGAAATGTATAAGGCTCTAGGGGATTCATTCCAGAGTGGCAACATGAACAAGAAGACGATTTTAAAGAACAAACTCAAAGATGCATGGATTTCAAGATCTAATGATATTGCCAACTATCTCATGAGGATCACCTATATACATGATCAACTTGCAACCATTGGAGAGAAAGTGGTTGATGCAAAGCTTGTCAATCTGGCATTGAATGGTTTGATCAAGCCATGGGAACCATTTGTAAAAGGAATCTGCACCCAGGAGAAAATTCCCAATTGGGAGAGGCTTTGGGATGATTGCATCCAAGAAGAGTTAGACTTGGAGGAGTCGAGAGATAGCAAGCAAGGAGGAAAAGAGGAGAAGTTGGCCCTTGTTAGCAAGACAAGAAAGGGAAAATGATAGGTTCCTAACAAGAAGGGTAACATTAAGGGGGAAACCTTGTAGCCAAAAGAGAAGGAATTGAGTAAGATAAAGTGCTTCATGTCCCACAAGAATGGGAACCATGCATCTCAATGTCTACAGAAGAAGAAAGGAAAAGGAAAAATATAGCAGGTAGCAACATTTGCAGAGACTCATTTGAGTGAGTTTGCTACAAGTTCGAGAGTGACTCCTCACTAGTTTCATTCCTTTCCACCAACAAAGTTGCTAGGAGTGCATGGTATGTGGACATTGGTGCATCTCGTTATATGACATAAGAACGAGATTTATTTAGTAGTATGGAAAATATGAGCTTAGATATCCACGTGGAGCTTCGTCATGATGTCAAGTATGTAGTCAAAGGAGAGGGAACAATTACGTTCCAACTTAAGTAATGAGGTTCATTTGATGCCCATGATGTGTTATATGTACTAGGAATAAAGAAGAACTTGCTCTCAGTCTCAGTTATGGAGGACAGGGGCTTTTCCATCATATTTTAGAAAGGGAAAGTACTTATACATCCAAAGGGATTACCCTAACACATCAATGAGTATTGGGGTTAGAGATGGAAACTTATATAGGTTGTAGGTAAATCCTGTTCAGGCCTTAGTACATGACAGTGACAACATGTGTGAGCTATGGAACTGGAGGTTGGGATGCCTACTTTCAAGGCAATGCTGATTCTGATGGAGATTGTAACTAGTCTTTTATATTTTAGTGTTGGGAAACAGAGCATGTGTAGATGGTGTGCACTTGGAAATAATGTCAAGGCTTCTTTTCTAAGCAACAAGACTAGGTCCAAGGAGATTTGGATCTTATCCATTTGGATCTATGTGGATAAATGTTTGTAGCACATGTGTAAGGATCATCATACTATGTCACATTCATTGATAACTTTTCCAAGAAAACCTGGATCTTCTTTATGACCACTAAGGATAAGGTCTTCTATCGATTTTGGGAGTTCAAGGCCTAGGTCGAGATCCTGACAGAGGAGAAGATCAAGGTATTGAGGTTGGATAATAGTGGAGATTACACCTCAAATGAATTCAAGGATTTCTGCAAGGAGACATGGATCAAGAGGGAGAAGACAGTCTCATACAATCCACAACATAATGTGGATGTGGAGAGAAAGAATCGATCCATCATTAGTACTGCAAAGGCTATGATTCATGATTAGGGTCTTCCTATGTTTCTTTAGGAAGAAGCATGTAACACAACAATTGATTTGCAAAATAGGAGTCCTTAAAGGATAGTGGAGGACAAGACTCTTGAGGACGCATTCATGAGAGATAAACTAGAGATCGAGCATCTTAGGATCTTTGGATGTCTAGTTTACATCTATGTTCTCATGGAGAAGAGGATGAAGCTAGATCCTTCAGAAGAGAAGGGCATATTTGTGGGGTACAATGAAACCTCAAAAGGATTACAAGATATTCATGACATTGCAACAAAAGACAATGGTAAGCTAAGATGTTAAGTTCGAGGAGAACTTGGCATCTAAGAAGTCTCATGAGTTACCACGAGTGGTAGAGGATGAGGAGTAGGTTTATGCGAAGGGAGAACAAAGTTCATGGAATTTTAGTTAAAGGAGTCAGCCTTTAGGTGAGGAGGAGGAGTTATCTTTTTCCAATTCTATTAGGAGATCCAGATGGTTTGAGCAGACATTGAGAGATGCTTGGGAGCATGTTACATATACTAGGAGCTCATTTAGGGAGAGTAGACCTTTGAGGAATTTTCTAACTATATGGCATTGATGAGCAGCATAATAGATTATGAGCCTTACAATTTTGAGGAAGCATCTAACCAGTGGGTTTAGAGGGATGCCATGGTGGAGGATTACACCTCCATCATGAAGGATGTTGTTTGGGAAATTGTTCCTAGACCAAAAGGGAAGTCCATGGTAACTTCCAGGTGGGTCTTCAAGATCAAGCATGCTACATATGACATCATCGAGAAGCTCAAGGAAAGGGTTTTTGTGAGATGGTTCTCTCAGAGAGAGGGAGTGGACTATGAGGAGACGGTTTCTCTTGTCATTATATATGCTTCCATTTGTGTTGTTATATATCTTGCCTCGGTCAAGAGGTGGAAGATTCATCAAATGGATGTGAAGAAAACCTTCCTCAACAAGATTATTGAGGAGGAAGTATATAAAGAGAAACCTCAAGGCTTCAAGGTACATGGGAGGGAGTCTCATGTGTGCATGCTTAAAAAACCTTTGTATGGATTAAAATAAGCACCTGGGGCATGGTATCCAAGGATTTACGAATACTTGTAGAGCACGGGATTCATCAAGAGTGAGGCAGATCCTAACTTGTACTTCAAACTTGTTTGGTTTTATCCACTCATATTGGTGCTATATGTAGATGATTTGTTTCTCACATGTGTATAAGGGCTTATAGTAGGGTGAAAGGAAGATTTGGATACAAAGTTTGAGATGAAGGATATTGGTTTGATGGATTATTTCTTTGGGTTAGAGGTGTCGTAGAGATCGGGTGAGATCTTCCTTGGTCAAGGGAAGTACATAGTAGAGATCCTAAGGAGATTCAGGATGAACTATAGACTGGTGGCTACACCTATGGTTACCAACCTAAAGAAGGTTGTCATTTCATATTCATGGTTGGTGGATTCTAGGTAATACATACAACTGATATGATCCTTTATGTATATGGGAAACATCAGGCTAGATATATGTTTTACTGTAAACACCTTGAGCTAGTTCATGGTGGAGCCGAGGTAGGTGCATTGGGTAGCAACGAAGCATGTGCTCATGTATTTGAGATGCATAATTGAGTATGGATTGATGTAACTCAGAGGTGATGGGGTGAGGCTGTAGGGATATTGAAACTTAGATTGGGTAGGGAGTGCATTAGATCAAAATAACACCTCAAGGTGTTGCTTAAGCTTGGGATTAACAGTGATTTATTGGTTTAGCATGAAGCATACTTTCGTAGCACTTTGTTCAACAGAGGAAAAGTACATGTCAACGAGTTTGGCTAGTGTGGATCTATTTAGCTTCACAAGCTGCTTACATGATTATTTGATCAAGATTTGGATCCCAATGTGATATACTATGAAAATCAGAGTTGTATTAAACACTCAAAGAATCCAATATTCCATGACAGGTTCAAGCATATTGAGATCATATATCACTTAATCTGAGGCAAGATCCATAAGGGAGCAGTCAAGCTCCAATATATTTCCCCTGATGAGTAGGTTGTTGACGTTCTAACCAAACCCTTAGTAAAATGGAACTTTGTCTTTTTCAGAGACAAACTTATAGTGGTGGAGAATACCTTTATCACTAAGAGGGAGTGTTGAATTTTGTAGCTTGGACAAGCATTTCCACATGGGTTTCTATCTAGCCCGTGGAAATCGTCATTGATACCTCTCAGAACTTTGGAAATTCATTTTAGTAAGTTAAATTATTAAAGCGAATGAAATTTTAGAATTAATTGCTCGATTAATTTAATAAAATGCCTTAAGTTTTTCTACATTAGTGATTTAAGTTAATTAAGTGAATCATAGCCATTGATCTGAAGTGAGGGGGAGAACTAATCTCAATCATTGATCACTTAGGAGGTTAGTGTTTTGGTTCATCTCAAGTTTATGAAAGGAGTCAAAGGTGAGAGGAGAAGACACAACACCAACATACATGCATTGAGTGAGAAACTCAATTAAGAGAGTGGAGAAGGACTTTCACTTTCCAAATTCATGAGAGAGAAGAAGACAATAGTCATGAACTAGTTTGCAGATGGGTCGTACAGTTGGGAAAATTTTGGATTTCATGCAAGAGGGATGTGTAGTAGGACCATATGACCATGATGTACAGTAGGATAGTACATGTGAAAGGCATGCAACATTGTACAACAAACACATAATATAATGGCGAGCTACACATGCCATATGACATGTACAACACCGTATAGGCCATATGAGTCGTACAGGAGGCCATATAACGTACAAGGGGCAAAAGCAGGTGCAGAGGGGTTTTCTGGGGCATAATTGCAGGAGGAATATTTTCTCAGGAGGGCATATTTTCCAGGTTTGTTGTAGATTGTATTTTTCTAATTGGACCATTTTCCTAGTAAGGGAGACCTCGTATGCTTGGATATTATTTTCATGAAAAGTAGATTTGAAGGTCAGAAATATCTGTGTATGTGTTAATGAAGATATGATTCCATTTTTCTTCCGCAATTTAATTTTTGTCAAAACATTCCAACAAGTATAAATTATTCAATGAATCGTAGTTAAAATTTTAAGCAAGGAAAACCAATAGGAAATAATTATCTAAAGCTGGGGTTAGAAAAAATTAACAAATCCTTGATGACTCTATTGCCAATGTATGCTTGTTCAATGATCCATGAAAGGAGATTTTAGGTCTCACAACCACTCTGTATAGGGATGATTTTCTGATTAGCTCATATACTCCCTCATTTAAGTTGATCTCTATAGGTGCAAGAGTCAATTCAAGATATGTCACCTAACTAAACATCTAGTGTATGTTTGTATTTTATCTATTTGGCATGCATTATATCTATACGACGGGCCAATGATCATAACCACTTAATCTACTTTTGTCCTAGAAGATTCCTCATTTTCTAAGCTCATTTGCACTATTACTTCCTCTTGATTTCTTTGCCTCTAGAACTGAGAAGTAAAGGCTTGACTGGTATCAATGTGTGTTAGTTTCCCACCCCTTAGTATATTTTAATGCAAGGGTAAAGAATTTAGTGAGTAAAAAGGAGAAGTGGGAGCTTACCTGGTGAATATCGCTTAATTTTCCAGGTGTAGCAGCAACTGGTGCAAGTGGAGCCATCCTAGGATAACCAATAGAGTTTTTGCAAGCTATAATAGTGTCAGGTGGCAATCGTTTGAAACTCAACGACTCCCTTTTTTATAAAACAAGATGCAATGGCCAAAGCATATTTCCCTTTTGAATTCAAAACAAATGAATGGTAACATTCATTCAGGGCCTATAACTTATCATTTATTGTGGGTTGCTTTCTTGGCTTTGGTCGTTGTGATATATTGTGAGCCGACGTCCTTTAAAATTGGTGATTGTTTGCATAGTCACAAATCCTTTATCATTGTGGGTATGAGGCGTGTCATGAAGAATAAATCTTTCACATCCTTGATGTTTGAATTATTATGCCATTGATCTACAGGAAATGAGTGCAATTGAAAGGTATAATTGTGCAATGGAATGGAATGAAAAATACACATTGAACAAGACAAATTTCATAGAAAACTAATAAGAATTGGTCAGTAAAATTACAGTATTATCTTCATTAATTCGAGCAGTATACACCAGTGTTACATAAAGGAGAATTCAAGTCATGTGGATAATATTCGAATCTACCAACTCAATCATGACTGGTTGGCTAACTAGAATTGTCTACATCACCATTGGAGCTCACTAGTCTAACTCCATATGTCTAATTCAGCCTCTCAATTAGTTAAACTAGTTAAACTAATGAGGTAGGTGAGGATAGGCACCTAACCCATGCAACCATGCAAGACTGGCGCTAACTGAACTAGAGGACATCTAACTGAATGTAACTGTAGCATAACTTAGCTTAACTAGTTACCAACTACCAAAAACTGAAGGAGGTTGGTGGTGGCACTCCCAGTGGCTCCTAAATTGTAGGGATTGGTCTCAGAGGCACATAAATTGATGCATGAACATGCAGTCAGTTGCATTTAATCTCTATATGTGTTCCCCACACTCTAGTGACTTAGTATTGGTGGCACCAATAACCCAAGTGGATCCAAAGGTACTAGTGGACCCAATATCAAGTAATGACTCTTAATTTAGGAAAATATAATCTAATAGACTAAGTATGGACAAGGGAGGATTATAAATTCTAACACCCACCCATAATCCTAATTTGGAGAACTATGGGACCTGGAAACAAGACCAAAAGTCACCCATTACAAACTAAAAGAATTAAAAATATTCTTATTAAACCAAGGAAATAGGGGAAAACCCTCCCCCTCAAAATAACTAGGAACATGAAATACAGGCTATTTTTAGGATAAAAATCTTCCTCTTTGGGAAATAACTTGCAAAAACTCTGCTGCAATTTGTAGCACTATGCAACAACATGGTTCTTTTGTGCAGCAACATCTTGGAACTGTGCATGTGAACCTCTCCAAACTAATGATTATGTATGGAGGAATTTTCCTCTTTAGAATAAGAAGAAAATTCTCAACTGAATCGGTACCATAGACAACTGCAAGATCAAAATTGGACCCATGTAGAGCAACTGGGATCAACTGATGAGAGAGAAAAAGTGCTTGAGAATTCGAACCATATGAGGAAAACCCAAGAAACTGATATATGGCAGCCTTGAACATCAAACGATGTGAGGTAAAATCAGCTCCAAGTGTTAGGAGCAAGTGTCTAAGTGAATGCGGAATGTCTCCATCTTTACTAGTTCTACGAGGAGATGAGCATGTGATCAAATAGAAAGGTAGAGAAGCCTTGGGATTGTGGAGAGCGAATGATTGAGCTCCATAATATGATATAGCTTAAAAAATAACCAATGGTCCACAAAATATAATATTAGAAAACTCATGAGAGAAAACCGACATTAAATCGCCAGCAACAATTTTGAAAGAGACTTGCGGTACTTGATTTTTCACACGAAAATTGATGAGAACAACTACAAGCATAACTAGAGGCTCTTGAAACTTAAAAATCGAACCAAATAAGTTCATATAAGATCCAAATAAGGTCATATCAGATCCAAGAGTATGGAACAAAGGTTCCAATTGCCCCATCGAAATGGTAGATGCACGATTTCCTCCTTCTTCAACAAAATTCTGAATATTGGTGCATGCAATCATGTAGGAATTTGTTGGAAGCTCTATATCAAAGAGAGTGAATGGATCACTCCTAAGACCTGATATCTCTTCCAAAATATCCAAAGTATTACTTTTTTGCACATCAGCAACAACTTTAGAGAGAGAGAAAACAAATTCCTCTTTCATTTTTCGAAACAATCTCTGGAAAACTTTGCACAAAATTTAAAATCAAAGAATCATTGGAGAATGTTTGCATAGAATGGAAGAATTTTTCTTTCTTCAATAACAGAGATTCAGATTTTTTCTTCTAGATCATCTATAAGATAAGATAAGATATAAGAGATCTCATACACATCTAGAGCAACAGGAGAAGGACTCACTCCAAGGAGACTTTCTTCAATTCGAATTGTCTGTGTTGAAGATTCTGCTTCTTCTTCATCTTGAACAACTTGCTTTGCTGCAGGAGAGGGAACATAGAGTACATTATTGAACTCATCATGCTGTATTTTAATAGAACCTCTCCCAACAGCTGGGATTTGGGAGTCATCTCCCACATGAGTGCTAGGTCCTCCTGATAGAGTGAGAGTGGTGAAGGATTCCCTGGAGGAAACCATGTGGTTGGATGCTCCATGATCTATCAAGTAAGCCTTTGACAGAGTGAGGCCTGCTTTGAAAGCAAGGAAGCTCTCATATTCTTTAGTATTCTCTCCAACATTAGACATATCTCAACCTTGTGGAAGGGTAATATTGTTTTGTTCAAGGAGTGTTGTCTACTGGTCGAGGGTCTTCTTCATGCACTGGATTTTTGGATGAAAGCCTCTCAGACAGTATGGACATCTAGTCTTTTGTTTTATGTAACATGAGGCTCCATTAGAATATTTCTGATTCTCTTTTGGATTCGAATCATAGGATTTAGGATCCTTCCCCTTGTGCTTCCCTTTGGCTTGCACATTGTTTGAGTCTGACATCAGAAGAGCTTGATTCTTGGAGGTTTGTAACACTCCCATTCGAATCAACTTATCTTTCTCCTGTATTAAGGACTCGACAAAAAAATCTAGAGAAGGAATCTTCCAATTGGGGATGGAAGCTCTTCCGGAATGGAAGGTAGAGACAAAGATAGAGTACTCAAAACCAAGTTTGATGAGCACAGAGAGCACAATCTGCTCATCTTTCCTCTCTATTCCTCATTTCTTACACTTTAGTGCTAGAGACTTGACTTTTGTGAAAAAATGCTATATAGTTTCGAAACTGTTGTGATGCAATGAAATTAGCTCATTATCCAGTATGTGCCCTTGAAGCTCATCTTGCTTTCCAAACAAGAGTTTAATATTTTCCCAAGCTTCTTTCGGAGTCTCCAATCCCTCAAGGTGAAAGAGAATATCTCGGGAGATGTGAATGCATAGGAAGCCAAAGGCTTCATCCAACCGATTCAAGAACTTATTTTTCTCAGTGGGATGATGAGGTTCTGTCTCTCTGCCCATAATCATCCTAAACAGGCCAAAAGATTGCACAAGGAGACCTACATATCTTCCCTCCAATCAACATAGTTGAAGGGTGTAAGGATCCAGGGTACAAGAGCTATAGAATCCATCAATTTTCCTTCCTAATAGTCAATTCTTTAATCAAGCTACATAGTACCTGTAAGTAACACTGCAAAAACACAATCAATTCACAATTATGTTAGAATCAAGCCTTCCATATCAACATGTACACTTTCTCAGGGTCTGTCACACCTGCAAAGACTTCTTTGGACAAATCCAAAGTTAGCAATACACACTTTGCAGGACTTATGTGGAAACCCGTATGATTCTGGTGTACAATGGAGATTGGACAGACTTGTTGCTTACCTGAATAGGCTCTGATACCATGTTTGAATGATTGTGCCATTGATCTATATGCAATGAGTGCAATTTAAAGGTATAATTGTGCCATTGATTCCTTGTAGAAAAGGTTGACGATCTATAACTTTTCCATTCATCCAAAGAGTCAGTACCGAATACGATGACATCATCAACAAAGAAAAGCTGGGTAATAAACTAATTTTTGCTTACTTTTACACCTTTGATTTTCCCTTTTTTCTTTTCCTCCAAGAAAATCCTGCATAGTCCTTCAATTGTAAGCAAGAAGATGAGAGGGGAGAGGGGACAACCTTTCTTGATTTCTCTCCCACTTTTGAAGAAGCCTGTAGGAGCACCATTCACTAGAACACCATACTTAGCAGAAATAACACATGTCATAATCCATTTTACAACCAAGATAGGAATGCCAATTTGTATAAGAATTAATTTAAGGAAGCCCCAGTCCACTCTGTCAAAATATTTTTCCAGATCCATCTTCAGTAACAAAGATTTTAATTTTTTATGCTTAATAGAATGTATAGCTTCCTGGGTTATCCCAATAGCATATAGAATTTGTCTATCATGTAGGAAGCCAAACTGTTCTAAAGATAAACATATTGAAAGAGACGATTTGATTCTAATGGAGATGATTTTAGTAATAAGTTTGTAAATTAGGTTCCACAGAGCTATATGCCTGAAATCTGCGAAGTATCTTGCTTGTTACACTTCGGAACCAAAGTAATGAAGGTTGAATTTACAGTTCCCGAGAAAAAACCTTCAGTCATTAGAGGAAATTTCAACTCAAAATGGGCCTCCTAAAAAAAATTAATAAAATAATAGTTAAAATAATAAATTAATAAAATAATATTTATTAATTTTGGAGGAAGAAAAGAAAAAAACTACTTTTTTGTTTGTATTTTCGACATATCTCCCCGTGTTTTTACTCAAATNGCTCGATGGATGCAGAATTAAATTCTGCATCCAGCGAGTACCCACTCGACATACTTTTAATAGACCCACTACTCCAAAAACAAGAAATACATGAAAAATGTGATGGCATACTTTTGACGGACCCCGCTACCCCAAAAACAAGAAATACATGAAAAAACGTGATGATGACATCATCATCACATTTTTTCATGTATTTCTTGGTTTTTGGGTAGCGGGGTCCATCAAAAGTATGCTGAGTGGGTATTCGTTGGATGTGGAATTTAATTCCACATCCAACGAGCTCTCCCGATCGAAATTTGAGTAAAAACGCAGCAAGATATGTTGAAAATACAAACAAAAAAAGTAGTTTTTTTTATGATACCTATCCCCAAATTTATAATAAAAAAGTGTTTAAGACCTATACAGTATTTCAAATTTAAATCAATTTCATTGGATAACACATGATGACATGGAATTTGAGTTAGAGTTAAAAGGCCCATTTTGAGTTGAAATTTCCTCTAATGTTTGGATAATTCCACAATCTCAAGCAAATATTCTCCCATAATATCAAAAAAGTGCAGAAAGAGATTAATAGTCCTCCCATTAGGGCACAAAATTTTCTCTTGTTTGAAAAGCTTTAAACCATTCTCAATTTCAAGCATAGTAACCTGCTTCCCCAACTTATCCTTTTCTTTTTGATAAAAAAAGAAGGAAAAATCTTGATAGTTTTTAACTGTGCTTCAAGAGAGCAGGATTCGTCATTTTTGTAGATCTCTTTAAAATACTGAGCAACAGATTCCTTAAATTGACCTTGAACTTTAACAATATTACCCTTAACATACAATATTTCCCAAATGGAGTTAGATTTTATAAGGAATACACACACACACACACACACACACACACACACACACACACACAAGGAACAACACTCAGGAAACCCTTAGGTACTTCCCCATTTATTTTAGGATGGTACGCAAGGTAAACTGTTGACCCTGATTACAAGGCCTAACCCGGTGGGGACATCGAGTGAGGGCCCGACATAACCACTTGGAGATTTGACCCCAAGACTTTTTGCTAGCATAAACAACTCTAAACCACTTGAACTAGCTTATATATATATACATTCCACTCCTAATTAAGATAAACAAAAAAATGTAACACATATGATATAGGAATTAAAAAAACCAATCTAGAAAGATTAGACGTGAGATCCCAAGATATAAAAAAATCATTATCTTAGACACATTTTGTACTACCATCAACAAACATCAGAGAAGACACCATAAAAAATTGAAGTATCAATGGAAATGATCATCTAAAAACTTAAACTAAAAAACTTGTGGATAACTGTGAGAGCAATTCTAAATTAGAGCATAATGTGTATACTTCTAGCTCTCACTATCCATGGCTTTTGGGTCTTATAGTATCTTTCAAATGTATAAAACCAACATAGATCTATCGTGGATCCATCTAAAAGGGGATCTACCAAGCATTGAGAGGGATCAAATCTCTCAAGGTGCAAACCCTTTTTTAGAGTGGAAATGTTGAGGAAATGTGTAATCCAATGTTTATGATTTTAGTTTATATAATTTATGTTGTTTTTATATATATGCAATTTTAAATAATTTATATTTAATTTAAACTGGCATGTTATTTTTAATAACATTTTATTATTTTTTATAAAGGATACGTGTCAACTCTAGGATGACCATGGAAAAAGTTACACATCTCTCCCCTACTGGGTTGTAGAATGCACCTCTTCGATGCAACAAATATAAATTTGCAATTTCATCATAAATTATTAATATATAATTATTTTTCATGCATTATGTTGATTAATATATAATGTTTTTTTACTGATTTTATAATTTAATTATTATTATTTTTTTTCTTGGGAAAAAAAACATAATTTTGTTCATCTTTCAAGAGCAAAATTACATCTTGTAGATACACATCTTGTGTATTCATAAGGGACCATCAAGATCCACATACAATGCAAACAAAAAAGAGGAACGAAAGATCAGTCCCTACCAGCCACATAAATCCCCCAAACCATCTGGAGAGATACAACAATAAACCAACCACATACTGAATAAATAGTTCCCATAGTTCAGTACAAGTTCTAAAATATTTTTTTTTCGAAATATAAACATCATAAACTATAAACAGGTCGAGAAACCATAAAACTGTCAAGTAGAGCATAAAAAAAGGACCCGCGAGCCAGTATCTAGAAACCAAAAGGATGTAACTAGTTCAAATCTGAACAACCCTTTCTATGGAAGGTCTGTGATAATATTCATGCGAAGCACCATCAACCTGTTCAAATATCTTCCATTGACCCAACATCAATAATAGACCCTCCTTCGAGGCCTTGTCCGCCTCCCTGTTATTCTCCCTGTAGACATGTCTGCACGAAAAAGAATCATAAGAGCCAATGATATTTGAAATTGATGATAATATATTTTCAAGTCTCAAATTTCTGTACATTTGAGACTTCTTGATCCAATTAATCACATTCATCGAACCTCCAAACACATTGAGTGATCTGCACCCTTTCTCTGCTGCAAAAGAGGAGGATTAGTTTTAGATTGAGTAGCTTAGCATAGATGTTACTTCCAGCTCCTAACCCCATCTTTAAAATCAAGGAGTGACCCTCCCAAAGGAAAAATATAGCACCCCCCCGCATATATTCTCTTGAGTGGCTTTATAAAAAAACCCAAGGGAACTGTCTTATCAATCTCCACTTCTAAAACTTCCCTCTGATTTCTCACTCGAATATGCTGAGGGAAAGCACTATGAATACCACCAGCAAGATTGGTAGCGATCTTCGGAGTGCAACCTTTTTCAGCAAAGATTGAATTATTCCACACAAGCCATACACCCCAAATAACAAGTAAAGGAAGTGCTTCCAAAGATTCCAGTGAATTAGACCTTCTCCAATTTTCCTAAGCCTGCACGATGGTAATCCCATCCCAAATACAAGGAAAGCCAAAGTGCTTGGAACATTCTTTCCAAACTTCTCTAATGTATGGGCACTACAAAAAGAGATGTAGCACTTATTCTTCAATGTTTTTACACAGTATACACCAACCAGGGCCCTGAAAGCATATTTTTTGGAGATTATCCTGGCATGGTGCCTTGTTCTCAAGAACACACCACATGGAAAGCTTGGTTTTTGGTGGACTATTGATATTCCATAGATGTTTCCACCCCCAGATCATCGCCCTATTTTCACCTTCTATATTGTGAGCAAGATATCGAGCCTTTGGAGAGTATTTACCAATCTAATCTGTGTCCCAGATGAGGACATCATCCTTGTCTCGAAGCTTGATCCGAGCATGATTCAAGGCCTCTATATATATACTTCCAACTCCCGAGTTTCCCTATCTGGAAGTCCCAGATCCCTCTCCTGAATCCAGGACTGTTCCCACCGATTCTCCTGAATACCAGACGAGAGTTGACTAAGAAAGAGAATACCATGAAGTCTCAATTCTCTCACAGTACCGGCCTGAAGAATGTTCTCTTGGTTACACCCGACCCAAGGTTCCTCCCCAACTCTAAGGTTCCAACCATTTCCGATATGCCAGGAAAGACTAGCCTTAATGACCCCAAAAGATTTTACAACTACTTTCTAGAAGTTCGATCTCCCGACATGCAATTTAACAGGATTCCGAAGCCAATCCTCCACCGATCCAGGACCAATATATTTATGAATCATAATCTGTGTCCATAGTCCCTTTGTCTTCAACAATATCCAACGCCCTTTTGCTGCTAGTGACTTGGAAAATAAGAAAATGATTTTAAGACCCTAGCCTCCCAGTCCTTTCGGAATGACAATCCTCTCCCACTTAACCCAAGGAGTAACCTAGGCATCCTGATTACCACTCCAGAGGAAACGAAAACATGTTCTACGAGCTGCTTAAAAAATTCCTTTTGGAATCTAGGCCAAGGACATCCAATATACTAGAATGGCCTCCAGCATGGCTTTTACTAACACCAGTCTTCCAGCTCTAGATAGCCATTTATGACTCTAAATCTTCAGCCATTTTTCCAGCTTGTCCAACAACCAGTTCCAATCCTGTTTTCGGTAGTCATTTGGTTTCAAAAAGAAACCTAGATATTTTAGTCCCCCCTCGAGACTTCCAGAACTAAAGAGAAACAAGTTCAAGTAAACCTGCCTCTCCACTTCACTCAAGAGATGAGTAAACATAGTAGATTTCCCAAAATTTATTTCCATACTAGTCGCTTTTGAAAACAGCTTCAGTATGTCAGAGAGGGTATTAAGTTCTCTAACAACACCAGAGCAGGAAATGAGAACATAATCTACGGACAACAAATGAGTCAGCTGAAGATCCTGGGAGATTTGAATGCCTATGAAGGTACCCAATCTTTTAGCTTCCTTAATGGATCCACTAATTCCTTCAGCCACCAACAAAAAGAAAGAGGAGATAGTGGGCACCCTTGTCTCAACCCTCTCCCCGCATGAAAGAAAGGAGATGCAGCACCGTTGATCAATACTGAGAAAGATACAGTAGTGATGCAGCTCATAACCCATCTGATGAAAGCAATGTCAAAACCTAAATGGGTTAGAAATAAACGAATATACATCCAACTTACCTTTTCATAGGCTTTGGCAAGGTCATTTTTCAGAACAACACCCTTAAGATTTTTAGTTTTCATACTATGAAGACCTTCCTGAGTAGCACCTATGGCCTCATGGATCTGTCTTCCCTCCAGGAAACCAAATTTCTCTTCAGTAATATGTTCAGACAAAATCCCCTCCAGTCTCTTGGCTATCACCTTGGCGACCACCTTATAGATATAGTTGCATAGGGAGATAGGTCTAAAATAATTCAGAGAGACCGGGTTATCCACCTTTGGGATTAGCGCAATGAAAGTAGAGTTGAAACTAGTCGGAATCCTCCCAGTGATTATGGTGTCCTTCAATACCTTTAGAAGATCTTCTCCTAGAGTGTCAAAATATCCAAGAAAAATTCAATCCTCCAACCATCAGGCCTAGGACTTTTGTCCTTCTGAAAGCTCTGCAGCAAGGCCTTGAGGTCACCTACTGAGACTTCCTCCATCAGTGCCAAATTATCATCCTCATCCACAAACGCAGGAAAAACCTGAGCAATACGAATAACTTCAAGGAGCGTGACCTGGTCAGGAGATTTGTAAATCTTCTTGAGATTTTCAACCCCCGTAGAAGCCATGCCTTCAAAAGTGTCATGGGCAATGCCTTGGTCATCTATAAGGCTCCAAATAGTATTGGTTGCCTTCCTCCCTTAGGCATAAGCATGAAATAATTTTGTATCGTCATCCCCACATTCCAGCCATATCGATCTACTTTTTAAACGCCATGTTTCTTCCTTTTCCAAAAGTAATTGAAACCTTCTACCTTCCATCCGGATCAGAACATCCTTTTCCAATTGACTCAACATCCCATCGTCCTCCCTGCTTTAGATCCCAGATAGTTCAAGTTCAATTTGCTGCAGTTCTAAATCCACCCTCTTCCGCTTGTCCACTGCCCAAGATATTATATCATCCTTCAGATTCCTGATATTCACTGCAAACTGAAAAGCTACAGTGTTCCTATTCCCAGAGTCAAAAGGAATCCATCTAGAAGTGATCAGCTCCAAGAACCCTTCATCTTTAAGCCAAGTCTTATTGAATTTGAGTGGAATGGGTGGTTTAACATAACCATTATTGAATTCCAAAAATATTGGGAAGTGGTCTGAATGTCCACCTTTCCCTACTCATTGTCTAATAAAATGATGTTTGTCCACAATAATTTCTGTCAACAGAAACCGATCCAGTCTCTTAGCAACCCTCCCTTCCCCACATCTATTATTTATCCAAGTGGGTGAAAGCTTACATGGCTCAATATCCAACCAATTTCTCTCCACCAGATTCTTGGTGAAATATTCAGTAAAAAAATCAATACGCACATGAGGTCCCCATACCTCAGCTTGCCCCAAAAAGAAATTCAAATCTCCTCCAATAATCAGAAGTTCTCCCCTCATGAAGGAGCAGTTAAATAATTTTCTCCCAAAACAGGAACCTATTTAGGTAAGGACCATAAATACTGACTACATTGTAGATGTACACATGTTCCAGGACTTTAAAATACATACCCAAAATCGAATCCATACCCCAAACATTCAGAGCCTTAACATTCTTGACATTCCAACCAATGGCCAAACCCCCTGAACGACCTCTAACATCTAGGGTCTCAAAAATCCAACCTCCAAACCAACTTTCTAACCTAGATTTTGTTTCCACACCTGCCCCCAACATTTCTTGAAGTAACATAATATCAGGGCAATCTAAATTAAACACCCTCCGAAGTGCTGATATTTTCTGGGGACCAGGAAGACCTTGACAATTGAAGGACATAATCTTCATCTCCAACCCTTCTTCTGGGCATGCACCGCTCTAAGTGCCCTTTCAATAGGAATTTGTTTCCCGTCTAATAAATCCTTTCTAGCTTGGGACTGAGCTTTGGCTAAATGAGAAATGCGGCCCCTCCCCCTAGGAGTCCCAACAGAAGATTTTCCCAACCCCCCAGATGTCTCTTTAGTGCTTGATTGAAGGAAATATCCCAAATCAGAAGATCCAGGGGGAGAACACGAGCGAGATAAATAAGGGAAAGATGGCTCCAGCACTGTCACAGATGAGGGTTCCTCTAAACAATCAGTAGATATGGGTGGATGGAGCACATTAGTTTGAGAGGAAATGGACATATTTTTCATCCCATCCACCCAGTCATGGCCCGAAACATTCAAATGATTTGTAATAAAATTAAAATATGGAGTAAGGGTAAAAGAGGCGATACTAGGACGCGGGGCCCCAAGCAAGAAAGGATCTCCTACATGACGGACCACCTTTGCCACCGGCATCCCTACTGTAGGTTCTTTCTCCACCTCATTGCCAACCACAGTCTCAGTCGCCTGTCCCCGAGGAGAAAACCGAGGAGATGGTGGATCAGTGCATCCCCCCTCACCACCCGACAGAGAGCTCCCACCGTTTTTTGATGACCATTAAGAGTGCGGGCAGTTAGGGAACATTCTGTCGCAGCATGACCATACACATGACAACGTCTGCACCTAAAGGGAACATTTTTGTAATCCAGTATCTGGTGATAAGTATATTGCCTCCAATCTATCCTCATAGCACCTGGAAGTCCATTCCTAATATTGACATTAACAAGAATGCGAGCTACCCTTTTCAATTTTGTAACCAAGTATGAGGTATCAGCCTCCAGAAAAGTGCCCAACAGGTTCCCAATGCGAGCAAAATGATCTTCATACCAAAAAGAGAGCAGGAGCCCCGGGAGCCGAACCCAAATCGACACAAGATCCACCCTTTCTCTTCTTGCATCGAACATAGGATTCCATCGCTTCAGCAAAACCAACACTTGTTCATGGGACCAATTCTTGGATAATACCCAGATTAAGTGTTCTTCATTGGTGAAATTGAAGGCGAACCAACCTCTCGCAAGGCCTTCAATTTCAGGAACCTCTCCCAACTCACCCAACCAGCACTTCTGAGCCCAATTGACCATGGACCTAAATAGTGACCGTCTTACCCAAGAAATGACCCACTAGTGAAAGCTTGTCCATTTGTTCCATCCTCTCCCAGCTTATGTCATCCCCAACAACATAGTTTATGTCTGGGTTTAATTTTAGCCAAATTTTCTTCCTCTTACGAATCGACTTCCTGCTAGCTCTACCATCCTCCTCCCCACTGATGTCTGAAGTGTAAAACCCTTTATCCAACGATACTGAGCATCCCCTTTGTTCCTTCGCTCCGATCAAGCTTCCCACAAATCCTAGATGATCCTCCTTCATAAGAAAACCCTCTTCCCACGAGCGAGAGTCCACACTAGTCTTCCGAATCCCATCCATAAATGGTTCTGATGCAACCCTGTCTGCTGCAATATTCGAGCCCAACCTCCCACCTGAAAACAGAGAAAAACAATCATGTTTGTCTATAGGGTCTCCAATACCCGGGAAGTTGATATCTTCCAGCAGATCAAAAGGCCGTGGCGAAGCTAGTAGATATGTCAACAAGGAGAAACCATCACTGTTCACCTGAAAAGGCTTTGCAGCTGAAAAACCCTCCGTCCAAGATTGTTGAAAAGCAACCACCCCATCTGACACCCTGCCACACATCGAGTGCAAAAAAACCCCATCTTCCAGGTGTTCTGGTGAATAGTCTACCAGATCCTCCTCAGCTATAGCGCTCACAGGTAAAACAGTAAAATCAAAATAGGTAATAGTAAAGAATAAATAGGTTTACCTGCAGCTTGAAACAAATGGGGTAAAAAAACTTGATACCCAAGAAAAAACCGTTGTGGTCAACACCCTATCACCGCTGTACTGCTGCCAACACCAACCCCAACACTATACCTACTGTCGTCCGTCAGAAGTCCACAACTTGTAGACCATGCTTGCAACCGTCCTAAGCTCTAGGAATAACTTCAAACCCTATCCTTCGACATCCATCATTATTTTTTTATACAATGTGGATATTCCCTAAATTTTTTACTAATTTTATAGTACGGATTTCCTTTATTTTGCATGCAATGTAGTTATTCACTACAAAGTATATTTGAGTTTCATAATGCTGTAGGAAATTACAATATTAACTCAAATGTAAAGTGATGGATGTTTTATGCTTCATAATAATGGAGGAAATTACAACATTAATTCAAATACAAGGGGATGGATGTTTTATGCTTCACCATGATTTGATAGTAGTAACATAAGGTAATGGATGTTTTATGCTTACCATGATTGGATAGTACTAGTAACATAAGGTAATGGATGTTTTATGCTTGGAACATGTGATTTTGATTGTAGTAATATAAGGTAATGGATGTTATATGTTTTGAAAAATGTTATATGTGAATATTTGTAGATTGAAATGGGATGCAAATCTAAATAGTCAATTATGAGATATTTATCAATTATCTAATTACGACATTATATATATATATATATATATATATATTATAGATAAAATTATATTTATATTTAAAGATTATCTTTATATTAAATAAGGCATTATATTTATATTTATATTTAAATATGACATTATATTATATTTAAAGATCTATTTGTTAGTTAATCATCGTTATCATCATAATTATGATATATTTACATATCAATCAAACAAACACAGATTTAAAACAAAAAACTAGCGTTCTAATTTAATAAAATTATAACTTTACACCATAATAATGCCAAAATAACAAAACACAAAAAATGCTTTTTAGTCACGTTAGGCTAAAAAAAGCTTTATGCTAGCTGACATAAATAAAAAATATTAAAAACTAAAAAATGAAAAATATAAATTACATATGGGCTTAAATAAAAATAAATAAATTAAACTAACATAGATCCATTTTAAACCCAAATCTATCAAGTATTGAGAAAGATCCAAATGGTAAAAAAATGTACATCTCAATAAATTGGATCCTTTTCTGTGCTTAATAAATCCGGGTTTAAAATAGATCTTTTAATAAAATAATAATTTTAGATAAATAAAATAGCTGAAAATTTTAATTAAATGTAATTATAATTTCAATGAACTTATTGTCATTTCATGAGTCCAATTTAAACCAAAATCTAATAAAAAAATACTACAAATAAAACAATTTAATTAATTACACTGAGGAGTTATGTAATCATTTCTCATGAGTAACTAGAACATTGCTAAACATAGCAAGTGAACATTGCTAAACATAACAAGGATGAAACAAGAATTGGGGTGACTGTTTATGTAGATTGAAATGGGAAGATGCCAATCTACTTTAATTACCATTACATGAGGCTTAGAAGCAGCACAAGATAGCCACCTTGATTTTCAAAATGTCAGTTTGTGAAATGTAGTAAAGGATGCAAGTTACAATTTGTAACCTGGACAACATCATGGAAAACAATTTTCATCACTTGCCATTACAGGTCTAGATTACCAAATTACTTTCAATTTAATTTTCCCCAATGCAAACATAACCTAAATCTCCTAAGCGTAAGCATTAATCAAAGTGAACATTATACAAGGGAGTCTGTGAGAAGAGAAGCAAGCAGGAAAATCCATTGAATCCCATATGCGAGGCATCTTTATCTTCAATAGGAATCTCGTTGGATCCATTCCTCTTTAATTCCGTTGATAGGTTTTTGTTAAAAACCATATCAAATAAGTCAAATTATAAAAATAAACCAATCACATAACAAACAATTATATTTAAAAAAAATAGAAATATATATTTTGGTTTTTAAAATATCAAATTACATATTAATTTTTACAACTATGGAGAAAACCTTGAGATAAAATTGGTAAAATTCATAACTTTAAGAAAAATTTGATAAAATCTCTAAACTAATAGAAATTAAAGTTGTTTGACTCCAAATAATAAATTTAAACTTTATATTTATTATTATTTTTAGTGTCATAAAAGATGTACACTAAAACAATCGGTAGGGGTGTAGACTGACTGGCAAGTGCCGTGTAAATGAAGGAATGTTGTAAAGGAGGTTTCAAGTTCAAATCTCACCCCGACTTATCCATGCCCTGGGATGCTTTTGGGCTGTGTGGACACACCTGGGGTATAGTGGCAGTCGACGGAAATGAACTCATGTCAGGCGAGTACCAGAACCGCCCAGTTACTGATTCCTCCAGTACAAAAAAGAAGAAGATGTACACTAAAACAAATACACAACTACCTAAGAATTCAATAGTAATAGTGCATGTTCTTATTGATTTTTAAAACCATGATAATCTTAGAATTCAATAATCAAATGCATGTACCGATTGTTGTTTTTTACATACTTATAAGCAATTGGGAAGCAATTTTATATTTATTTTTTCAAACCATGATTATTTATTGGGAAGCAATTTTATATTTTTATTTCCTAAAATTTTTTTTTTTTTTTTAATGATCTATATAAATTTAGTTTAATTTTAAATTAAAGACATAAAGTAATATAATTAATTTAGACTTTCAAAATATTTTTATGAAGTAATAAATATAATTTTTTCATGTTTATTGGATTTAGTTTGGGTGGTTGGGAGGAATGTGTTATACCCTCCCCACGTAGGTTCAATCCTTGTAATTGACATGTTGAGGTCTTAATTGGGCAAATTTGATGCTCTTGTTGAGCCACCTTTGTAGCGACAATATCCATCCTTCCCACATCCCTAGCAGAATATCGGGGTGTTTTCCCTGGATGTAGTGAGAATCGATCTTCGGTGTTGTGAACCACATACACACACACACACACACAGACATGGGTGTGTGCAAGAAGATGATAGACCTTTTTGATGCAATCTTACTTTTAGGAAACACGCTCATGGTACATAAAAATACAACGTGCTCCCATTATGTATGGTTTGGTTAATCCCAAGCCGGGCATGTCATATGACATGTAGTTTAGGCTAAGCAAAATGCACACACATTTTATAGTTACAAAATGTTCACACATTATGGAGAAGCAAAATGTCCACACGTTTTATAGTTACAAAACATACACACGTTATGGAGAAGCAAAACGCGCACACGTTTTGGACAAGAAAAACGCGCATGTGCGTTATGGAGAACCACAAAAAATTGGTTTGGTGCATGGTTAGGGAAATTAAAAAAAACAATAATTCGCATCATCAAGACTTAGGACCTATAGTAGGATTTTAACATCATTAAGAAAAACACCTCAAACAACCTTTCCTTACCTCCCAAGAGCATAATTTTTCTTTGTGTTGTAATATGAACACTGTTAGGAGGATTTAAGAACTAAGTATGGGTGATAGTCCCTTGACCATGCTTTGAGGAGGAAACTCAAGACTTATGCCCTAAAGGTAGTTTTCAAGGCTTGAGGTCCATGAACAAGGCATCCAACCTACACATAGGACCTCCGAATGTGATCATTTGCATCTAAGAGATAATATGTTGTGCATTAGAATGCTTTTAGCACTAGGAACATATCCGTAGACATGGTTGAGGAAGGAAACCTAGTCCTTAGGCCCTAAAGGAACCCTATATACATATAGGGCCAAGAACAACACCTCCAACAAACACACATGATCTCTGAATGGTATCCTCAACCTTTAAGTTGGGACATGGCCATGATTACCAGTTTTTTAGCATTGGATATGGAGGATAAGTTGTTAATCATGGTTGGTACATAAAGCTTTAATTTTAGGTTGTAAACCATCTTTTAAGGCTCAAGGTCCATGAATGGCACCTTGAATCGCCATAGATGACCTATCAAGTTGATATTTTTCATTTGAATGAGGATATGGGAACCATTAGGGGTTCCTAAGTACTATGTATATGTGTGTCTTGGGGCCTTAGACATAATAAGGTGAGGAAACCTAGGCATTAGCCCTTAGAAGATGCTTCTAGGCATCTAGATCCGATAATGATGCATTGAATAACATCAAAAGAGCCTCCCATGATATCATTTACTTTTAAATGGGGATACAACTACCATTAGGACAATTTTAGCACCAAGTATAGATATTAGGCCTTTGGATATGGGCGGGGGAAAAAACTTGGGCCTTAGGTCTTAAAGGAGGTTGTTAACCATTAGGGCCAAAATTGATCCCTCCGACCACCACAGATGACGTTGAAAGTGAATCCTTTGAATATTAATGGGGATATGGACACCATCATCATTTGTTGAGCACTAGGAATGCCTCTCAAGGCCATGGACATGGTCATGGGAGGAAACTATGGACCTAGGCCCTAACCAAAGCTTCTAGGCATCCAGGGCTAGGAAGGACGCCTTAAAAAATCATACATGGCATCTCAGAGGTATATTTGGAATATGAATATGGATGTTAATGGAATTAGGTGGTTTTGATCAGTAGGTATGGGACCTCCGAGACATGATTGAGGGAATATGCTTGTTCCTTAGGCCATAAAGGAACATTTAAGGCACCCATGTTAATGAAAAATTCCTTGAAGCACCACACATGAACTACTCAATGTATGCTTGGTCTCCAAGAATATATGCACATACCTTTAAGAGGTTTTGAGCATTAGAAATGGATATTAAAGCTTTAACATGGTCAATGGAGTAAATCCAAGACTCGATCCCTAAAGAATATTTTTGGCATCTATGGATACTTATGTCCCTTACTCACTGTACCTCCATGTCTTTGTATTTACATATCTCTCTATTTCTATGTGTTTCTTTCCCCCCTCTCCCTCTCTCTCTCTCTATGTGTGTGTGTGTGTGTCCCTCCCTCACCCCCCCTCTCATAACCTCTCTCCACCTTCTTTATACCTCCCTCATCATCCCTTTCTACAACAATCTCTCTATCTCTCTCTATCACTCCCCCCTCCCCCCTCTCTTGCTGTTGCTCACGCCTCCCCCTCTCTCTGCCACAAAATCTCTCTCTCTCTCTCTCTCTTTATGTGTGTGTGTCTGTGTGTCCCTCCCCCCTCTCTCACACAACATCCCTCTCTCTCTCTCTCTATGTGTGTGTGTGTGTGTGTGTGTGTCCCTCCCCCCTCTCTCTCACACAACATCCCTGTCTCTCTCTCGCTATGTGTGTGTGTGTTTGTGTCCCTCCCTCACTCCCCCTCTCTCATAAGATATCTCCACATTCTCTATACCTCCCTCACTATCCCTCCCTCCATCAATATCTCTCTATCACTCACCCCTCCGCCCCCTCTCTCTCTGTTGCTCACCCCTCCCATTCTATCTCCCACATAATCTGTGTGTGTGCCCCCCCCTTCTCTCTATTTATATCTATATGTATGTGTCCCTCCCTCACCTCCCCTCTCTCACAACCTCCCTCACTATTGCTCCCTCCATCACTCTCTCTTTATCGTTCACCCCTCCCCACTCTCTCTTTGTCACTCACCCCTCACTCTCTCTCTCTCCCACACAATACCTCTCTCTCTCTCTCCCCCTCTATGTGTGTGTGTGTGTGTGTGCGCGCGTGTATCACTCCTCCCTCTCTCTCTATCTCTATGCGTGTGTGTGTCCCTCCCTCACAACCTCTATCCACCTTATCTATACCTCTGCCAATATCCTTCCTTCCATCACTCTCTCTCTCTCTCTCTATCTCTCTGTTTCTCCCCCCTCCCCCTCTCTCTCTATCGCTCACCCCTCCCCTCTCTCCCACACAATTTGTGTGTGTGTGTCCCCACCTCTCTCACAAACTCCCTCCATCTCTCCCTCTCTCTCCACCTTCTATTTACCCCCCTCTATATTACTCCCTCTATCGCTATTTCCCTCCCCCATTAATATCTATCATTGTGTGCCTTTATCCCTCTCCCTACCCTCTCTCTCTCTCAACTTGTATCCCTCCCTCACTATCTCTTTTCACCCTCCCTATCCATGCTTCTCTCTCTCAAAGCCTCCCTCTCTCTCCCTCTCTCTCCATCACTCACCCCTCCACCCTTTGTCTTTGATACCATCTCTCTCTCTCGATCTTCCTATACATGTGTGTCCCTCCCCCCCTCTCTCCCTGTGTTTACCCCCCTCATCCCCCTCACACACACACACATTCTATCCCTCCCTCATTATCTCTTTCCTTCACTCTATCTCCATCCCTCACACACGCCCCCTCCTCCCTCTCTATATTAATCTCTCTTAGACTCTCTCTTCGTCATTATCTCTCTCTCTCTCTCTATTATACTCCCTTCCTCTATGTTTTCAACTTATCCCTTCTTCTCAACCCCCTACCTCATTACGACCCCTATTCTTCGTTTTATCCCATCTCATCCCCCTCCCTTCAATTTCCCCCTCCTTCCGCCTCTCTCCTCCAACACACCCTATCCTTCTCTAATCCTCCATATCCATCTATCCATTCACCAATCCTCTCTCTCATCAAACTACCACTCACTTCCTCCCATCCAACTTATCCCCTTCATCACTTAAGTCTCACGTACTACTTCTAACCCTATACGTCTTCAACATCTCTTCTCCTCCTAATAGTTTTCTCAATCCCACTCCCTTGTAACCCATCATATTACCATTCTGTTCATCTTTCTCCAATCGAACTTACATCATCCTCCTAGTCCCTTGACCCTTTCCCACCCCCTCTCAACTATTAAGCACACTCACTCTAACTTACAACATTGTCCTAGGCCCTTGACCCTTCTCCAACCCCTCTCAACTATTAACCATCCCCAATTGAAATTCCAACATCCTCTTAGGTCCTTGACCCTTCCCCACCCCCTCTCAACTATTAACCATCCCCACTTGAACTTCCAACATCCTCCTAATCCCTTGACCCTTCCCCACCCCCTCTCAACTATTAACAATCCCCACCTGAACTTCCAAAATCCTCCTAGGCCCTTGACCCTTCCACACCCCCTCTCAACTATTAACCATACATTTGATGTCTTGCATATAGTGCTAGTGTTTTTTCTCTAAATAACACGTAGGCATTATAGAACTACATAACGTGTGTGCGTTTTTTAGTTCTATAACATGCGTGCGTTTTGCAGTTCTTTAACGCGCACACGTTTTATAGTTCTATAACGCACACATGTTTCCAATTCTATAAGGGTGAGAAATGTAATTTCAATTTAAACATAACGTGCTCTCATTTTGTAGTGCCTAAACCATGCCAATTCACTTTCTTTCATGTCACCAATAGTCATATGTGTATGGTTTGGAGTTTGCTTTGGTAATACCAAACTTGTGCTATGGTATATGATAAACAATAGCTAATTGGGCATTTCTTCTAGTTTCTGAAGAAGTCGTTGTTTATGCACTCGTTACATTATGCTACACACAATCATTTTTGACAAAATATTAAACACAAATAGCATTTTTTCTGCATATTCTAAATATGCAATTTTTATTTAAACATATTATATTTTCCTAATTTTTTTCAATTTCTATTGTGTTATAACTCAACTCAAAAAACACGTTGTTAGTGTTTTTTCCATAATTTTTCAATTCTTAATAGTTTTAAAAACACATTCTATGGTGCACTAGAAGACATTGACCTCTACATTTTCTTTAAACCCATTTCATGATTATTTCATTAAGACTTTCAAAGGCTGCACCCACAAAAGAGGTACCGTTTTCAAGGAATGACCACTTAGATAATTATAAAAAAAATTAAAAATTACTAATTCTATTTTTGAAAATAGTGCTGCACTAGTGCTACATGTTTTTTACATGCTTGCAAATTTTTGTAGCTCTAAACAATCATTTAGGCCCTCAAAGGATGCACCCACAAAAACATATACCTTATCATTTGCCTAAAAAATAAAAAGTAGTTGTTAGAAAAAATGAAACTTGACATAGTTATAAAAAGTTTAAATACATAAAACTTATATATTCAGAAACGTGATTCAATTTCCTACATTTCATATTTTTTACTCAAAGCAAGATATTTTGTGTAAGTATCTCAAAAAATCCAATTAAGTTGAGGGATGCCTGGTTTTTCACTTTTCTATTGCATCTAATGTGCCAAAGGTGACCCTCATTAGCTTGCACTCGCCTAGTGGGGATGATGGAGGTGGTGGGACTAGAGCAATGGTGGATGGCGCATCAATGGATAATGATGGTGGGACTACTTCAGTGGGGGATGAAGGCATTGGGACTAGTGGATCAATGGATGGTGCATCAGGGGATGGTGGTAGTGAGCCTACTACATAAGGGGATGGAGATGGTGGATAAGAGGTAGATGCATTCATGGCATTAGATGATCCAAAAATTGTTGGATTGGTTAATGGAGGAGGTGGTGGAGGATAATTTTCCTTGGAAGATTTATTTGTAATACGTTCCCTCAATTCATTAATGAGCCTGAGGGAGCCGACAATATGATGCTTCAATACCACCATATCATAGAGAAGGGTGGACAATAACCGAGATATCTAAGGGTCTTGTATGATGTCTTGATGTTGGACAGGCTCCACCGGACTATGTCAAGCCATCAAGTGGCATAAACAACCCACCACACATTGACGAAATATGGGACCTAGCGAGTGTTTCTCCATGAAATAAATGTAATTAAGAACTGGATCGTCAATCTTAGCCATGTCCAAATCATACTATGGTAGCTCATCCTCGACAAACGTGCCAATATTTTCAAAATAATGGACAACAATAATAAGACAATTTAAAAAAAAAATATAATCAATTGCATGTACATTAAATACGATAAATTTATGCAACTATAATAATCAAAATATAATGATCATATATATTACCTATCATATCCATTGGCTCATCATGCATCGTAAATTAGATGTTCGTACATCCTCTCTAGTTGATCCCATCATATGGATATTGTGTAACAAATATAAAATAATATATTAATTATAGTTTATTAATTACAAAGTGAAAGGGTGTAACCCTTCACTACACATGCTCAAGCCTATAAAGGCGAGCCTTATTGTAAAATATTTATATTACATATTGTATGTAATCGATGGCTATTTGTCAGCCCTTACTAAGCTACATTTCGAAAACCTCTACACCAGGCGACCTACACATGATCTCGGTATGTTCTTCCTTGGGAAACCCATGCCCCCAGATCTCAAATTGTCATAGGTCTAGTTGGCATGTGGTCATATATCTAGGCCCGAATGTGTGATGAGTTCCTAGAAACCTCTCAAAAAATAGAGTAAATAACTCTAAAGTGAAGGGAAAAACCCGTCTTAACCACAACTGGCTACAACGTTAATCTAAAGCAATAAGAAATTGTTGTAAAAAAATAGTGGCCCACCCGATCAACCAGGGCCTTTGTAATAAACTCTCTATATAATACAACATAGTGTAGCTAATGCGTTGTACATCAGTGAGATGGTCGGCTATCATGGTAACAAAAAGGTTGAAGCACTTGAACTCCTCTAACCATGTAGCTTTAACTCATACCCACTTACCCAGAACTCACTGGTCAAAGTCATATAATCGTTGATGAATCATTGAACATACATCAACTGAGTGTCACTTGCAACACTCGGTGGTAGATCGAGAAAATGGGGAAAGTCCCCCCCCCCCAAAAGATAAACCTATGAGTAAGTACACATCCTCCTCTATGGGCTGATACCAAATATTAAGACCAACCTTGAAGGCCTAGTTGTGATGATCCCATCGATGAATCAACTTTTTCAATGGATTAATCCCCCTAAGCAAATTAACCTCATCATAAAACTTGAGGAAGAAAACTTAAAATAATATATGATGACTCTAACAAATAAAATATTAAATAATAATTATATATAAATAATAATAATATAAACATGAATTAATTAGGTTAACTAAGGGACATATCTATTAGTGAATAGTTACTATGTAAGGCCTATACATACTAATTGATTTATCATTGTAACATCATCTCTCATATTATTCATTATTTATATATTTATTCAATTATGGATTTCTCTTATTTGACTTATTCTTAGGAATACTCATTATGAAATTATGGATTTATCTTATTTGACTTATTAGGGATACTCATTAGGAAAGGATTTATATTTAACAAAATGTTGATAATAACAAATCACAAAAGATCATCTTTGACCCTAAACTTTTAAGAATGTAAAAACACTATCAAATTCTACAAAATTAAATATTATAATTTAATAATAGGTGTTTTACTTCATTAAATTCTGGTTCATATTGCTTAATAGTGGCATGAGATTAGTATAATAACAAAAAATACTATAATATCTAAAATTATATATATATATATATTTTTGAGGATCTCAAAATTTAATATGATGTTTTTTTTAAGAAGGATTTCAAAAAAAATATATATATATATATAATGTTTTTGAGGATCACAAAATTTAAAATTTAATATGATGTTTCTCTAGAAAGATTTCAAAATTTAATATATATATAGAGAGACACACTTTAGGGGTGTCTATCTTTATAGTCTTATCAAAACATGCTAATGTCTAATGGGGTTTGATCCCTTTGGGATAGTTAAAACAATTGAATATATATATAAACAACAAGTAACATTTATCCACAAAAGGCACTTCACTCATCACCATTATTCAAGCAAAACCATGTTACAGAGTGGTTATAGACCACTTCAATCATCACCATTATTCAAGGAAAACTATGTCACCTGAAATAACCCCTTGGTGGTTTTGTCCAAACAAAAGATAAAATCTTTAGTTAAATTGCCATTTTTCATCATTCCAATTTCATTTTTTATAAAAGAAAGTAATTCTCTCTCACACACACATACAATTTTCCAAATATAACTATTTACAGTTGTGAGGTTGGAATTTAAATTTGTTAATAATTTGATTTTTTGTTATTTTATTCTTTTTATAGAAGCTAGTCCCTTGAAAGCATGACTTCGGTATCTAATATGTAACAAGAAGATAAATAATGTGGAAGATAAGAGATGTAATACCCCCTGAATTAATAAATTATTAATTCTGCTACTTTGATTATTATTTTATTATTCTTTGACAGGAAAGTCAAGAATAAAACATTTTGTAATAAATCATTCCTTATTAATAAATGATGATGAAGGAAAACAAAAGTGGAAATAACTGTTGAAAGAGTGTTCGCTGACCCACAAGAGGGAAATGACAAGTGGCAGAGACCACCGAATGAGAACTCTAGATGCATGAGGCATCATCCCCAAAAATCGTGTTTGCACTCCTAGTTGAGTTGCTAAAGAGAAGGAGCCTCATAAATGACCAAGTCCTAGGCAAGATACTATTTAGTAGTATGTCCATGAGTAGCATGAGGCTAGCATTGGAAGGGGATTAACATTTGTGTAATGCAAGAGATGGCGCATTAAGATATTTTTCTCTTGTGGTTCAGTGAACAGGTTCAGGGGTTCTGGAGCAAGTAATTTGGTTGCTCTAGGAGTTGGTTGAGAGAACCAACTTCTCCATTTTTGTTTTTCCAGCATTGGTTCCAGGTTCCTAATTTGTTGTTTTTTTCTTATGACTAATTGTAGTTACCGTAGGATATGTATGTGAAATTTTTATGTACAGTTACATCTCTAGGCAGTAGAGTTATGCATTTATGTAGAACAAATATCCCTGTTTCTCTGAAGTCTATTAGATCTGTATAGTGTTATTACTGTAGTGGTTAATAACGCGTTCTGAGCATAAGTTGGTAGAACTAGTTGTTGTTGATGTGGTTATAGTTTCGAATCCATTACTTGAAAATTGAGAACTCACAATTCTGTATAAATGGATTGAATCCTCTGTTTCTTTTTAAAATGTACCATGTATTCCTACATTTTAACTGGGCATTGTCTGTTCGTATCGTTTTCGCTCAACCTAATTATGCTTATTGGAATGTGGAATGAATCTGTAATGTTGTTATAGCGTATAAGATGTGTATTATGCCTATGTTGCAGATGAAAATTCTCTTTTTTTACACAGAGGAAACCTTAAAAATTTTGCTGTCTAAATTCCTAATTAACTTAGCACAGTTAGGGATTGACTGTTAAATTTATGAAAAAATAAGACTGAATCAAAGAAGGGTTAAGCATCAAGTTAATCTTCAGATAAGTTTAACTTACAGTAAATCAAAACCCCAAATCAAAACCATAAACCCTTGAATCCGTAAAGTTAAACATTGATCCACAAAATTAGAAGATAAACGGTCCATATCTAATATGCAATGAGATCGACGGTTCATAGAAGTTGCGAAAGATGGATTTGCGAAAGTTTAGTTTCAAAAAGTTGAAAGGCAAACCGCTTTCCGCAATCCACAAGGTTAGATGTCGATCCACAAAAATAGTAGATCAACGGTCGAGATGGCATACACAAAGAAGATCAATGGTTGATATTGGTCACGAAGGCTTCATTGTGGAATCCGCAAAAAATCAGATCAACGGTCGGGACTTAAGTAGCAAGAAATCAACGATGCAGAAAGTATAAAAGTTAAGTTAACGAAAATTTGGAGTTTCCGTAACCCTCAACCCGCAATCCACATTTGCAGAATGTGGAATGTGAGAAGTAAATGATTAATTTAATGGAAATTTGGAGTTTCCGCAACCCGCAACCTGCAATCGGCATTTGCAGAATGCAGGAAGTAAAATATTAATTTAACGAAAAATTGAAGTTTTCGCAAACCGCAATCTGCATTTGCAGAATGTGAGAAGAAAAAGATTAAGTTAACGAAACTTGGAGTTTTTGAAACCTGCAAACCCGCAATCCGCATTGCAGAATGCGGAATGCGGAAAGTCAAGGATTAATTTAACGGAAACTAAAGTTTTCGCAACCCGCCATCCTCATCAAGTCAAGATCAATGGTTAGGGTTGATTCTGCAAGGAATCAACAATGCAGAAGGTAAAAGATGTTTTTAACAGAGTTTGGGATTTCCACAGGCCGCAATCCACATTGCGGAATGCAGAATGGTTCTTGCGGAAGAACAATAACTTAGCTTTTTTGAGATTTTGTTTGGAAATATTTTTCTTGGGAAAGGGTTTCAAAGGTTAAGGAGATGATGATCATTTCATATGGAAAGGGTATGTTTTAAACTCTCTATTTGTTTGTAAGGTCTCATAACAGTTAGGTATTTTATTAATATGTCTGAAGATATATGGTTATAGATTTTATTTTTTATTTTTGAAATTTTAGGTTTGTTACATATGGTATCAGAGCACATTTTTAACACTAGGCTTGAATAGGATCAACACACTACTGCTATAGAAAACAAAAAAACTAACTCATATTTATTTTGTCTTGAAAATTCTCTTATACACAACAAAGAGAAGTACAAATATATTTTGCAGGAAATATGGCAGATGCGGGAATGTCTGTAGAAGAGGAACATAGTTCGGAACAACCTTTAAATAATGAAGAGGGTAATCTAAATGATGGAGAGTTCTGGGTAGATCTAAATGAAAGCCAGGACAATAAATATGAATTAAAAAGGACCGTGGATGAACTAAGGTATGAATTAAGAAAGGTTAAGGACGATAACGAGTAAATTCTGAAGGCTCAAGAAGAACTGAACACTATCTTGTTAGCAAAAATCCATAATGAAGAAAAAGATAAAAATAAGGATTTTGAACAGGAATTGCCTAAAAATTCCTTGTACAATAAATGTAAGGGTAGGAAGATGGAATTTTCTAGACATAACCCTGACACTTAAAGTGAAGAGTCAGTTAAACATCACATAAAATATCAAGAGTCAAGCGAAAGCAGTGATGAAAATAAAAAGAAGAAAAAATACAGACCCTATGAGGAAATCTCTTGGGAGTTCAAGAAAATTAAACCACCTATGTTTCATGGGGAAATCGAGAAGGGAGAGGAGGTAGAGGCCTGACTGTTCAGAATGAAAAAGTAATTCCAAATATGTAATTACTCAGATAAGTTGAAAGCAAAAATGGCCATTTATAATGTGATTGGAAAGGCAGATATATGGTGGCAAGACATAAAGAAAGTTAAGGGTATAAAATAAAGGTATGTAACCTAGAAAATTTTTAAGAAACTTTTTAAAAGAAAATATTTATCTTAACAGTATTATGAAGAAAAATCCAAGGAGTTTTATGAACTAAGGTTAGGAGCCATGACAATGAAAGAACTCTATCATAAGTTCTTAAGCTTACTTCGCTATGTCCCCTACATAATTGATGAGAATACCAAGATACAATGATTCCTTAACTTCCTGCCCCTCAGGTTTAAATAACTGATTGAGTATGATAATCCAAAGACACTAGAGGATGCGATGTGGAAGACCAACTTCTGTTATGACCAAAACAAGAATAAAAGAGAAAGTATACCAGCTTGGAAAAATCAAAGGCCAAATAATTTTGATTCTAAAAGAAAACAAAATAAGTTCCATAAAAATATGGGAAATAATCATAAAGGGTATCAGTGTAACAATTACAAAGGTTTTAAAACTCAAGATTCGATGGTACCCTCAACTGTGCCTAATAAAAACCCAACACAAAAGAACTCTTAAAATGTTGAGAGTGTGGAGAGCCACACTACTTTAAAGATTGTCCAGCAAGAAAACAAAGGTTTAATGTTCATTCTATCTAGGAAGTAGTTGTAATTGGGGATATGGCCAGGAGCATGCCTAGAATCTGCGCTGCACTGGAAAATCGACATGTAGACCACCAGACTTCCATGGATGAAATTTAAGGTATGATAAACAATCAACCTATCTCTATATTAATTGATCTGGGCGTAAGCATGAGTTATATTTCATCTAGAGTAGTTGATTTATGCAATTTGGTACCTGAAAAGTTTGATAAGTTGTGGCTAGTACAGTTAGCCACATGTACAAAGAGAAAGGTTATTAGTATTGTTAGAAATTGTAAGATAATGTTGAATGATTTCCTTACACATGTGAATGCAAATATATTGCCTTTAGGATCTTGTGATCTGTTAATAGGAATGGATTGACTTGAAGAGCATAAAGTTTTTCTAAACTGATTTGATGAAACCTAAACTAGAATAAATACCTATTTTAAAGGAGTTCAAAGATATCTTTCCGGAAGAATCCCTTGGACTTCCTACAAAAAGGGATATATACTTCACAATCGATATGATACCTGGAGGAGTACTAGCATCGAAAGCTCCATATGGAATGAACATAATCAAACTCACAGATTTAAAATCACAATTACAAGAACTAATCGATAAAAAGTACATTCGACCAAGTGTGTCTCCCTGGGGAGCATCGGTTTTGTTTGTGAAAAATAAATACGGTACACTAAGATTATGTATCTATATTACATGCATCTAAATAAAATGACTATTAAAAACCGATACCCACTTCCTCGGATAGATGATCTGTTCGATCAGTTCCGCAGAGCAACTGTATTTTCAAAGATAGATTTAAGGTCGGGTTATCATCAAGTGCAGATAAAAGATGAAGATATTTTTGAGACAACATTTAGAACCCGTTACGATCACTATGAGTTTGTCATAATGCCCTTTGGGTTAACAAACACACCTGCTGCGTTCATGTGTTTAATGAACAACATCTTAAGTAACTATTTGGATAAATTTGTGGTTGTCTTCATTGATGACATATTAATCTACTCTAAGAATGAACAAGAACACAAGGGATATCTGAAAATAGTTTTGCAAGTATTAAGAGAATAACAACTTTATGCAAAGTTCAGTAAGTGTGATTTTTTCAAAGACAAGATTGAGTACCTTAGACATGTAGTGTCCAAGGATGGAATCTCAATCGACCCAAATAAGGTAAAGGCCATCATGGAATGGCTGGTTCCTAAAAATGTATCTGACATCAGATCATTTATGGGAATCACTGGATACTATGGGAAGTTCATAGAAGGATTTTCTAAGATTTCCTACCCCAGAACTTCCTTACAAAAGAAAGGAAAACAATTTGAGTGGACTAAAAATTGCGAGGAAAGTTTTAACAAATTAAAACACCTATTAACCATCGCCCCGATTTTAAAAATTGTTGATCCATTCAAGGATTTCGTCGTATGTACTGATGCTTGCAATGAAGGGTTAAGTGGAGTTTTACTATAAGACAATTATGTTGTAGCTTATGAATCCAAAAAAATAAAAGATCATGAGAATAATTATGTGACACATGGTCTAGAACTTGCTGCTATAATTCATGCCTTAAAAATGTGGCGACATTACTTAATTGGGAGAAATATTTTACTTATGTTAGACAACATAAGCCTTAAATATTTGGTTGATCAACAAAATCTGAACACAAGACAAGCTAGATGGTTGTCCTTTCTGAGCGAGTATGACTTCAAAATAAAAGATATAAAGGGAAAGGAAAATCAAGTAGTAGATGCTTTAAGTCGTCATGCGAATTTACTATGTGTAAGTAGCAGCTACGAATTTGATCTAGGAGATCAGATTTTAAGTACTGGAAATTCTGATGGGGAATATCAGAGTTTGAAGGAAAAACTGCTAAAAATGATCAAGAACAAGTAAAAATAGACTTTAGCCTAAACCAACAAGGACTATTGTTTTATAAAGACGGGGTATATATACCGAACATTAGAGAAATTAAATAGATAGTCATGGATTAACTACATAAAAGACCATACTCAAGGCATCCAGGGTGTCAAAAAATGATTACTAGGATTAGAAAGGACTTCTTTTGGCCAAACATGAAAAAGGAAGTGGCTAAATACTTATCTCACTGCCTTGAATGTCAGCAAGTTAAAGAAAAGAATCAACATCCCGCAGGATTGTTGCAGCCACTACCCATTCCAGAATGGAAGTGGGAGACCATTAGTATGGATTTCATCATCAGATTGCCCAAGAATTTCAGACAACATGATTCCATCATGGTTGTGGTTGACAAATTAAGCAAAGTGGTTCATTTTATACCTGTCAAATCTACCTACAAAGCTGTTAATATTGCAGACATCTTCATGAAAGAAATATTCAGGTTACATGGCGTATCGAAGGTAATAGTCTTGGATAGAGATGCGAAGTTTATAGGCAACTTCTGGAAAACCTTATTTAAAGGCTTTGGTACTCAGTTAAATTTCAATACTACATATCATCCACAAATAGATGGGTAGACTAAAAGGGTAAACCAGGTTCTAAAGGACATGCTAAGAATGTATGTTATGGACAAACCAGGTAAGTGGGAAGACTACGTACACTTAGTTGAATTTTCTTATAACAATAATTTCCAAGTTCCTGCAGGTATGAATCCATTTAAAATTTTATATGGGTGTAAGTGTAATACTCCAATCTCATGGAGCATCCATGTTGATAGATTAATGTTAGGACTTGATTTATTAGAAGATATGGAACTGGCCGTGAAACAGGTACAACAAAAATTGAAGGCTTCCTAAGACATGCATAAAAGTTACGTCGACTTAAAAAAAAATCCTAGAGAGTTCCAGGTGGGTGATCATGTATACATAAAGGTAAATCCCAAGAAAAGTACCTTGAGGTTGGGAAAGTATAAGAAATTGGCACCCAGGTATTGTGGGCCATTTGAAATTCTAGCTAAAGTAGGGCCGGTTTCATACCAGTTAGCCCTACCACCCAATATTAAAGTACATAATGTGTTTCACGTTTCTATATTGAAAATATATGTTCATGATGTTTCTCATGTGATTGATTGGAATGTAATCCAAGTGGAAATTGAGGGAGAGTTCCAAGTGGGACAGGAGCACATTCTCAATAGGAAATAACTCTTACTTTGGAATTGTACCATCGGACAGGTAGAGGTGCAATGGAAGCACCTTAGTCCAGAAGAAGCTACTTGGGAGCTGGAGAGTAATATGCATGCGGCATATGTAATCTTATTCCAAGAGGATGACATGGATGAATATAAGCAAAAGTTATAACATCGAGGATGGCGTTATGTTTTAAGGGGAGGTGTATGTAATACCCCCTGAATTAATAAATTATTAATTTTTCTAGTTTGATTATTATTTTGTTATTCTTTGATAAGAAAGTCAAGAATAGAACATTTTGTAATAAAACATTCCTTATTAATAAAAGATGCTGAAGGAAAACAAAAGTGGAAATAGTTGTTGAAAGAGTGTTCACTAACCACACAAGAGGGAAATGACAAGTGGCAGAGACCACCGAGTGAGAACTTGAGATGCATGAGGCATCATCTCAAAAAATTGGGTCTGCACTCCTAGTTGAGTTGCTAAAGAGGAGGAGGCTCATAAATGACAAAGTCCTAGGCAAAATACTATTTAATAGTATGTCCATGAGCAGTAGGAGGCTAGCATTGGACGGGGATTAACATCTGTGTAATGCAAGAGATGACGCATTAAGATATTTTGCTCTATGGTTCAACGAACAGGATCGAGGGTTCTGGAGCAAGTAATTTGGCTGCTCTAGGAGTTGGTTGGGAGGAACAACTTCTCCATTTTACAGTTTTCCCAGCATTGGTGCCAGGTTCCTACTTTGTTGTTTTTTTCTTATGACTAATTCTAGTTACAGTAGGATGTGTATGTTAAATGTTTCTGTACAGTTACATCTCCAGGCAGTAGGGTTATACATTTTTGTAGAACAAATATCCCTATTTCTTTGAATTATATTAGATATGGTACAATGCGATTACTGTAGTGATTAGTAACACGTTATGAGATTAAGTTGGTAGAACTGGTTGTTGTTGATGTGGTTATAGTTTTGAATCCAATACTTGAAGAATTGAGAACTCATGATTCTGTATATAATGGATTGAACACTCTGTTTCTTTTTAAAATGTACTGTGTATTCCTACATTTTAACTAGGCATCGTCTGTTCATATCGTTTTTGCTCAACCTAATTATGCTTATTAGAATGCAGAATGAATCTGTAATGTTGTTATAGCGTAGATCTATATTATTCCTATGTCACAGAAGAAATTCTCTTTTTTTACACAGAGGAAACCTTAAGAATTATGTTGTCTGAATCCCTAATTAACTTAACGCAGTTAGGGCTTCACTATTAAATTTATGAACAAAGAAGACAGGATCAAAGAAGGGTCAAGCATCAAGTTAATCTTTAGATTAGTTTAACTTACAGTAAATCAAAACCCCAAATCCAAACAAGAAATCCTTGAATCCGCAAAGTTAAACGTTGATCCACAAAATTAAAAGATCAATGGTCTAGGTCTAATTCGCAATGAGATTGATAGTTCATAGAAGTTGCGGAAGACGAATTTGTAGAAGTTTAGTTCCAAAAAGTTGAAAGGAAACCCGATTTCTGCAATCCGCAAGGTTAGACGTCGATCCACAAAAATAGTAGATCAACGGTCGAGATTGTATCCGTAAAGAATATCAATGGTTGATATTGGTCATGAAGGTTTCAATGTGGAATCCACAAATAATCAGATCAATGGTTGGGACTTAAGCCGCAATAAATCAATGATGCAGAAAGTATTAAAGTCAAGTTAATGGAAATTTGGAGTATTCGCAACTCACAACCCCATTCAACGGTCGAGACTTAAAAGTTGCAACAAATCAATGACATGGAAAGTATAAAAGTCAAGTTAATGAAAATTTCGAGTATCTGCAACCCGCAACCCGCATTTGCAAAATGCAGGAAGTAAAAAATTAATTTAACGAAAATTTGGAGTTTCCGCAACCCGCAATCTGCATTTGCAGAATGCAGAATGCGGAAAGTAAACGATTAATTTAACAGAAATTTGGAGTTTCTGCAACCCGCAACCTTCAATCTGCATTTGCGAAATACGGGAAGTAAAAGATTAATTTAACGAAAAATTGGAGTTTCCGCAACCCGCAACCTACAATCCGCATTTGCGGAATGTGAAATGCGGGAATTAAAAGATTAAGTTAACGAAACTTGGAATTTCCGCAATCCGCATTGCGGAATGCGGAATGCGAAAATTCAAGGATTAATTTAACAAAAACCGGAGTTTCCCCATCCCCAATCCTCATCAAGTCAAGATCGACGGTTAGGGTTGATTTCGCGAGGAATTAACCGTGCGGAAGGTAAAATATGTTTTAACGAGGTTTGGGATTTCCACAGTCCGCAATCCACATTGTGGAATGCAGAATGATGAATCGAAACCGTGGAATGGTTATTGCTGAAGAACAATAACTTAGCTTTTTTGAGATTTTGTTTGCAAATCTATTTTTTTAGGAAATAGTTTCTAAGGTTAAGGAGAGGATGATCATTTCATATGGCTAGGGTTATGCTTTAAACTCTCTATTTCGTTGTAATGCTTCATAACAGTTAGGTATTTTATTAGTATGTGTGAAGATATATGGTTATATAATATTTTATTTTTATTTTTGAAATTTGAGGTTTGTTACAAGAGACTTCTTAAAATTGCTTCAAAACCTTAATTGATCATGTTGGCCTAAAGAACATTAAGTTTAGGCCATAAAAATCTTAATCTAGAAAATCAAAGGCAATTTTATAGTGAATCTCAAGTAGGACACTTAAAAAGTTGAAGTTGAATATAACTTTCTCTACTTACCCAAACCACTATTTTACCATAGTTATATAACACCCACATTTCTAATCTTAATCTTACCTTTTATTTTTATTTATTGGTAAAACTAAAATTTTCAAAAAAACCAAGTAACTGGTTACATTTTTCAAGGTTTCATAAACCAAAATTAATCTAAGCATTAATAATTATCAACATCATCAAAATATAAAATAAAAATTTCCGTCAATTATCATGAAAATATAAAATAAAAATTTCACACAAAATAACCATTATAAAATAAAAATTTCACACAGAATTAACCATTATCAATAATAACTTTGAACATTATCAATATAACTGTTTTAATTTTTTAAAATATCATTAAAACAACCAAAATTCTGCCACTTCAAAAATTTCAAACAGTGAATATAGATATAAAATGCTCCATCTGATTAATCTAATAAAAATGTTTAAAGGTCAAATGCATATCACATGTTGTAAATGATAGCATGATAGATGGTCTAGTAAATAGATGGTATAGTTATGGATCCACATCAATAAAGTTATTATTTTCAAATCAATTATACACATTCGTTTTACTTTTAAAGCCGGGAAAGACTGCGAATACTTCCTTTGAAAACATTGCAATTTGTCGGCTTCAATAAAATAATGGTGAGAATCTTTTAACAATACTGAAAAAAAATTCATAGAATAAATTAAGTTCTGTGCTCTCCTTACTCGCGTTACGTTGTGGCTTAGGCAAGCAATTTTTCGTTTGTTTAATCACAATACTTATTTACTATATTTTTCCGACAAACATTTGGGTCCAATCCCTCGCTTTAGAGTGTTGCAGAGAAAATTCTAGACGAAGATCTCTTTCTGTCCTGCTTTGTAAAAGAAAAAAGAAAGTGCAGCCCAATTCACTTTGCAGCAAAATCTATCATTCAAACCCATCACAGTCATATTGTCTCACTCACTGATTGATAGCTTTTGTATATATCCTCTCAGACAGAATATATATATATATTCCATTCGTTTAATGGAAGAAGGAGTGAATGGAAGTTCAATAGATAATTGATTTGCTGTATTAAACTAAACCGAAATTCATTCATCTCAATATTTGTTTACTGGAAGTGAATGCCAGTACGATAGTTCATTGTATTGCTGTATTAAACTATACCTAAATTCATCGATCTCAATAATTGCGGAAAGAGACATATACTTAAATTATGACCGTTGAGGCTCCCACAGCTTGTCAATTCAAGAACGCCGAAGCAATTTCCTTTGTCAAATGGTTTAGGTTTAGGTTTAGGTTTTTGCACTGTGTATTATTTTTTACCTCCTTAGCATCCAATCAACGAAAAGCGAGTGTGATGTCTCTGCAAACACAGAGAATTTATACATACTGAGGTCCATTCCTTTTCAAGTCATTGCCACGAGAATGCCAAAGTCACGCAATTATTCTTTTGCTTTGACAAATTAGGTATCCTGTCTATATCTGTCTTATATTTGACTGTAATTTATTCTCCCACTGTCATCCAAACTGAATCGTAAGAAGAGAGAGCAGATATTGAATTATTGATTGACGTTGTGATGAGGGGAGGCATACAACTCTTACCAGTGACGCAGGATTCACATCACCCTTACGTCGATTTGGTTAAGATGCACAGATGGGTACGGGAAACTTCTGTCGCAAAAATTGTTGCGGGATATTTTTAATCCAGTTGGGTTGCAAATTTTCAAAATCATCCATAGCCACCTATGTAAGTCTTATAGGCAAAACTTACCCACCTTCATATATTTATGAGAAAATGGAAGTGACAGGTTCTTTTGTTTTTGTTGTTTGGAACTTTGTCTTTGTCCATTATCTTATCTGTAGTTATTAAAAATACATTCTTATCTGTTATTAAAAAGTGATTTTAGACTGTAGATTTTGACTGTTTGATATATTGCCTATAATCTTCTGAATTGAAATGAGATGTGTTATAGGTTATGTACATTCCATCAATAATCAGGAGCGTAATCAAAGTTTATGTAAAGATATTGATCAAAGAAAATAAACAAAGAAATCTGGTAAAACAAAAAAATAAAGTAGTAGGTTAGAATTTAGTAAAAAGAATATTAACAATGAAAGAAAATAACCAAAGACCTAGAGGAAAAAAATAGAAGACAGGTTAGAATTCAGTTCAAAGAATATATATTGAAAGTAATTGAGGGATAAATAAGAGCGAAGAAATTAGAGTAACAAACTATGGAATGGTAAAACAGAGAAAAACTATGGAATGGAATGATAAAATGGAGAAAAAGTATGAAATAGAATGGTAAAACAGAGAAAATGAAAAAGAAGAATTGATATATACAATAAGTTAGGGAATCAGTAGGGAGTTAGTAAAAAATATAGGAAATTAAAATTCAAATAGAAAGTAATAATAGATAGGTGACCAGAGTTAGTAAAGAATGTAGAAAATTAAAATTTAAATAGAAAGTAATAATAGATAGGTGAATGATTTGAATTGATTCAAAATTCAAATAGAAAGTAATAATAGATAGGTGAATGATTTGAGTTGATTCAAGAGGAATGAGAAAAAGATAAAAAAAATTTAAGGATGAGTGGATAGATGTGAGCAAAATCAAATAGAAAGTAATAATAGATAGGTGAATGATTTGAGTTGATCCAAGAGGAATGAGAAAAGATAAAATAACATTTGAGGATGAGTGGATAGATGGGAAAAAAATGATGGATAGTATGTTTTCAAAATTAACTTAGCTTGTATCCATCATTTCTAGTAACATTGTTGGGTGTTTTTAGGTGGTGTTAAAATTTTGAATTAATCAAGTAGATGAGGTGTTTGGTATTGTGGAATGCTCAACAATGACAGAATTGGATACACTATTGTGGAAAATGTTATTGAAATTTTTGTGAGGCCTCAATAAGGTTTTAATATTATTTTTTGGTAAGAATTTGGGAAATTTATGGTGAGTTACTCCATGAATATAGGGGAATTAGAATACTGATGAGGGAGGGTATTTGCTAGGTGAAATTTGGGTTTGGTCTAGAAGACATAATAGAAGGCTTTGTTGATTTAGTGGAGGACATAATATAATACACCTATTGGTTAGAAAAGTCTTAGTGAGATGGGTTCTTTCACCATTCAGATGATGAGATCTTTGTGGTGATGTTTAATTGTTGGAATATTAAAATTAATATAATTTTCGTACACACAAATTTAGAAAATTTACCATTTTAATGTTTTAAAAACATTATAATGTATAAGAATAATTTTACTGATTAATGCTAAGAAAAGCTTGACATCACAGTGAGGTAAATTTCATTTAAGAAAGGATATTTTTATTAAATTGAGATATAGGTTTCCAATTTTCATAATAATATAAGTATTTTTAAAATTCTGTTCCAAATTTTCCTATAAATTTTTTACACATTATTATGTTCATTTTATTAAATAATTTATTTATTTATATGAAAGAGATAAATTTTTATTTTGATTGATGTGAGAAATTTTTTTTTAATTAAATAAAAAAAATTAGCATTTCAATGTTTCCTTGTTTCCCATATGAAACTTATTGTTTCAATTTTTAAACAAACCCAAATTTGTTATGTAATATGTAAAAAATGTTACTATGAAGACTTGGGAAATCCAATGTATACCTTGAAATGTTTGCTTGTTTCCCATATGAAATTGATTGTTTTGTTATATGATATGTAAAAATTGTCATTATAAAGACCTGGGAAATCCAATGTATACCAAAATCATGGCAAAAAGGTTAAGGTGGCAGAATAATTGTCCTAAGTGGGACAATAAACTTTAAGGTCAAAAGCTAAGTTCGCTCGTAGAATAAGGTACTTATGGTCAAAAGCCAACGTCTCTGACAGAATAATTGTACTAACTAAGTGGGACGATAACCTCCCCGAGTCAAGGTTGCATTGGCACAACCAATTGCATAATGAAAAGTCACGTTCCTATTTACACAGAACCTTGTAAAAGGAAAATGTTCTACCAACAATGTATAAATTCCAATAATTAAATAACAATGCTTACATTATTTAAAATACTAACATAATAATTGTACTAACTCAGTGGGACAATAACCTCTACCAGGTCAAGGTTGCATTGGAACAATCAACTCCATAATGAAAAGTCACGTTCCTCTTTACACACAGAACCTTGCAAAAGGTAAATGTTCTACGTACCAACAATGAGTAAATGCCAAGATTTATACAACAGTGCTCACATTATTTAAAATACTAAAAGCTGTTTCTATTCTGTTTCAACGATTGGGCAGAGGCTGTTTTTATTCTGTTTCCAAGGTTGGGCAGAAGCTGTTTTTTATTCCAATATAAATATGTATATATAACAAGAAAGTAATTGTAAGAAAAGTATTATTGTTAGTTTTTTTTTTGGAATAAACCAAGATACTCCATCGCGCATCAAAGAATTCATAAATACAAGTACAATTAAAAAATGAACATAGTCCATATTTTAAAATTTGTATACTGTGTAAAATTCCGTATTTAAAACATTTCATTTCATGTTTTGGAAATTTCCAAACATCTACCAATGGCGCTGGACATGATACACTGTGCTAAATTCAACTTGCACATGACTTCAGTAAATATATACAACACTCTAACTTAGTCAAGAGTGTACAATCATTCAACCAGCTGTTCCAGCAAGAAATTGCACCGAGAAAATTGTAACTTGCTCGTTCGGAAAGTTTGAAGTTAATGCATCTGTTATCATTTTACCAATTCCAGAGAAATTCGACAGCAACATCCAACGGCAACATATTATTATCAGCATGTTTTTAAAACAAAGAGGTAACATAGTTCAATGTGCTTTGTCACGTTATAAATCTGGGATATCGTACCATTGCAATGCAACTATGAATATCACGCGGCAACCGTATTGATGCTCACCAAATTCGTCAAAACCAGATCATCTCAATATTCGCATAACATGCAGAGACTATTTGGTCTACACACTGTGAAGGGAATGGTTGGCTGTCTCTTACTTTCCCTTTGAAATTATCCTGCCAACATACATCTGTCAATCACCAATTATTCAGCTGTCAATTGCATCACAATATCCAATAAACTTCAAGGCATTTTCAGAGTTCCTTTTGAATAATGTCCATGTACATTATACCATTCACACATATAAATACTTTCTTCACTATTTTCTCATAATGTAACCTTTGGATTCACGAGAATTGGATCACCAATTCACTACAACATTGCATATTCGTTCACTACAACATCAACATTCCATATTCGAAAAACTTTGCTCACCAGTTCACTACAACATCAATATTAGAAAACTGCATTCAACTTAATTTGTATTTGCAATATCGGCTTGCATTCACATATCTATCCCTTGAGAGAATGATTTCAACGTATTTTGGTAGTTTCAACTGGATTTATTCTTTCATTATGAATGCCCTGTCTTGAGAGGAAATGATGTGTGGATTTATTCTGTCATTATGACTGCCGTGTCTTAATTGGAAATGTTGTGTTCATATAAGAGAGGAATACTAAGAGAGGAATATTGCTGTAAGTAGCTTATTGTTCTCTGAGGTTGTTTAGAGCCTCATGGTAAAGCTTGGTAGAGCTGAGAAAAGTGTCCTGGTAACATGGGTTTATAAGTAAATTTATGGAGATCAATTTTGGTTTATCAAACTTTTAAAAAGGTAAGAAGTCTTTTTTAGAGTATGGTTTCTATATTCTAAAAACTTTGAGAAAAACATTCCTAAATTATTATAGTTTTAATGAGTTAAAAAGGTTACCAGGCACATATTACTAGAACACTCACTTAACTTGTAGGCACATGTTATTAGAACACTCACTTAACTTGTAGCCAAGAAAAGAGAGTAACTTGTTCTCCATGAGTAGTTGTAGGAAGTGCCTCTTATCCATGCATAAGCTACCAATTATTCAAGCATAACCTGAGACTTTATTTTTTATATTTGTTATTTCTAATTTGGAATGACTCCCATAAAATCAATCTTTATAGTACACTTGTCTTATCCTCTTTCAATTTAGGAAAAACATAGAGAGTAGTCCACCCCAAATTCTAAGATATAAACACCTATTGTGTAAAGAAAAAGTGATCTTAATTTTCAACCATCTTGGTGTCACAAATATTACAAATTCTTTCATGGCATAGCCTTTAAGGAATAAGTGATTAAATATATTTACTATTTATATCTTTTAAAGATTTCCCAAATGTTATTATCAAAATTTATTTATTAAAATAAAAATGGAATTTCAACTAGAATAGTTTGTAATTTAACTTTTAAGAATTTAATTATTCATTAATTATTAATATAAGATTATAATTTTAATAACATCTTATCAACATAATAATATCATCATCATTTTATGTCTGTGTATATGGTTTTTTTTGCTTCCATGTAGTGAAAATAATTGGATATTATATTGTAAAATTTCACAATTGTATTTATGGTTAAGGTATTATGCTTTTATAATTTGAACCTAAAACCTCTTAAAAAGAATCAGATGTTCTTAAACATTAAACCCATTCATGTTGTACTTATAATAGTGATCAATATTTAAATATTACAATTGTAATTTAAAAACAATAAATAATAATTAAATTTAATAAAAATAATTAAATAGTGAATAATAATCAAATTAATAATAATATTAATTGAATGACAATTGTGGTAATAAATATATAACCTTAACACTAATGTAACACGATTTTCACACATTTGAGATGTTAAGTTGATATAAATTGACTTTAATATAATGTTATTATGATGCTAAAACACAATGCAAATGTAACTCTATAAAGCATTTTCTGCCATTTAAAATGGAGCCCTCCACTACTGGCTTCAAGTATTTGGGTTATAAGTTGATATAAATTGACTTTAATATAATGTTATTATGATGCTAAAACACAATGCAAATGTAACTCTATAAAGCATTTTCTACCATTTAAAATGGAGCCCTTGACTACTGGCTTCAAGTATTTGGGTTACTACCTCAAGCCCTTGGGTTATGGTATCAGAGACTAGAGACTGGCATTGGCTTATAAAAAAATTTGAATCAAGGATATAAGCAATTGGACATACAGGTTGCTCTCATTGGGAGGTAGATTGATATTGGTTAAATCGATACTCATGGGTCTGGTTGTATACTGGCTCTCACTGGCGTGTATGCCCATATATATTATTACACATCTCCGACGTACCATCTTCAATTTCCTATGGGGAAATAATAAAGGCAATCACAGGGCTCATCTGGTTGATTGACAGACTCTCTCTAGACCATATGCATTTGGTGGATGGAACATCAAGAACTTGGATTGGTTAGCTTGGCTCTTAGACTAAAAAGTTTCTAGTTGGTCCTAAATGGTGAAGGAATTTGGTCTCAGATCGTGAAGTACAAATACTTAAATAATAAGTCAGTTGTTGAGTGGCTGCGCTCTCATAAGTTTACTGTCCTGGGCACATCTCACATTTGGAATGGATTTATCAAAGCATTATCTTGGTTCACTAGTTGTTTGGGATGGAAAGTAGAGATGGGCAAAGTGTAAAAGTTGGTGCTGACCCTATTGCAAGTCCATCCTCTGATTATACCCTTCCTGAGGTCCTCAGATCATATCTGGATGATTACGGTATCACATATCTCTCTGATGCGCGGAATGGGGGCCTTGTCTCATCCTTTCAGACTTACTGGCTCACAACAGAAGATCTTGACCATGGAGGTCAATGGAAGGAAGCCTGGACTAGATACATAAATGGGCTTTCACACGGGTGCATCAAACTCTGCGAGAAGAGGGACTCTCTTGTCTGGATGTTCAATCATAAAAATGGCACTGTCAGTGAAAAATTGGCCTATGACTACATTATTTTTTGCTCTCTCAATGACAGGCCGAACAAATCCCTCATATTGATTTGGAATTGTAACATCCCTCTGAAGGTTATTTGTTTTAATTGGATGTGCCTCTCTAATAGCATTAATACTATGGATAATCTGGAAAAAAGGGGCTGGATCGGGCCTAACTGGTGCTGCTTGTGTAAGAAGGAAGCATAGTGAGTAAATAAACTCTTTGCAGATTGTTACTTCACACGTAGTATTATTCATCGACTTAGTTCGATTCTGCAATGTTCGATTGTGTGGAATGAGGCCACATACCTTCAGAACCTTAACTCTTGGTTCAGTTTCGAAAAGTAGTTGATCAATCTTCCTCTCCTGTGGACTTAGCAAATTTGTCTCATTAGAAACATAACTATATTTGAGGATCACAGGCCTGACATAAACTTTACTGAACAGAACATTTTGGATCAACTTCATTCACCTCCTGTGGCTGCTTGACCGAGCCCTAGAAGAAGAAACTTATCTATTTCTCTGAGATTTGATTATCCTGCAGGGTTTTTTGATGGAGCATCAACAAAGATGAGGGGGGGTATTGGTGTATACCTCCTTATTAGCCAATACCACTTATTCTCTCTGAAAATGGGTTGTGGTCAGAGCTCAAATACTAGAGCATAGCTCCTTGCTCTTTGGGTACTCCTGGTTATTGCAAAAATTATTGGCTTACATTATCTACACATCAGAGGCCGTGATTCTTCAGCCAATATAAATTGGTTCACTGGAAGAGCAGACCTCTCAGCTCTCAATTTAGATGGTTGGTGTAAGAATATTAGAGATCTGGAATCTTCCTTTCTCTTCCTTGATTCTTTTCATGTGTACGTAGAATTCAATGGGAAGGGAGATGCCTTATCCAAGGATGCACTAACTTTGGCTTCAGGCCTTTTATTATTTTTAGAATTCACTACGGTGAATGTAGTGGAAATGGTTCATTATAGCTATACTAGTCTATTCTTGGTCTACTGTACAGTACATCTTTGATGTATCCGAGTATGGTAAGTATTTGATTGATCTTTTTAGTGATCTGTGAGGGACTAGTTCTCTCCTCTTCATGATATTCCAAGTAGTGCATCCTTGGACTAGTCATCTGATCTTTCGATTGTATCCTCTGTTTCATGAAGGTCTCCGGATGAGCAGCTTGTAATGGTTGGGCTGAAGACTTCTTAGCTACTGCTGAAGGACTCCTTAGATACTGCTGAAAACTTGCCTCTGTGCATTTTTCATTGATTGCTGATGTAACCAAGTTACCTTTGATTCATATAAATAAAAAATAAATAATATTTTCTTCTGGAAAAAAACTATATAAAACATTTTATCAAAACAAAACAATTCGACACAACAACAACAAAATAATGTAGAAACACTGAGTATATCTTATTGATCGACTTTAAGGCAATGTCTCAAAGCGCACACGTTGAAAAAACTAATGCAAAAAAATGGACACGACAAAGCAATGTTGACATAAATAACGACACACCTTTTGTCTCATCGTAACTTAATTTTTTCTTTAAAATATTACATTTCACCGATATGCTACAACATTGTATTGCAATAGTAAAGCCAATGAATAAGCCTCTTTTTCTTATAAAAGACCATTCTCTAATTGATAGGTTCATATAAAACCTAACAAACGTATGAGTATAAGCCCCAAGGGTTAGCTCAATTGGTAAGACGTGCACACACTCTCTTGGTTCGGGGAGAGGTCATGGGTTCAAGCATTGAGTCCTTTGGGGTTAGGCCTTCTGCGAGGATGGTCGACGGTTTACCACCTCTACCATCCACTAATGTGGGGAAGAATTGATGGGTTTCCCATGGATCTTTCCATTTGAAAAAACAAACGTATGATTATATAAAACTTATAAAATCATCTACACCATTATTTATGTACTCACAACCAAAATGAAGATGGTTATAATTATATTAAAATAATGTTTCTTTTTACATATTATTAAAAGGTGGACATCTTGTCATGTTTCCATCATCATTGTGACTGAAGGAGAGAGCCCCTAAGAGTCATTATTCGAATTCATAAAAAATAAATGTATGCATAATTGTATAATTGTAAAAAATAACTGAAATGAAACTTTATCCACACATACATCATGCATAAATAAGCATATTCATCAACGGAAGAAAATAAATTCATTGCACATTCATATACAAGAGAATAGTTATCTTTTAACAAAGAAGATTCAAGCAACTGGCTGCGTAAGAGCGATTTCTACCCAACCATAGGTATCAAGTGTAGATACCACCCCCGAGCTAGGCTATGAGGCTTCCAGGGAAAAATAAATAAGTACAAGCGTATCTCTCTTATCCTGAACACATTCTCTCTCATGCTAATCCAATTTTCTCACCATTGAGAAATTACACGGATCTCCCTCAACAATCCTATCCATGGCACTCTCCTATACTACTCCACACAACACAAGGAAGGAATTCCCTTCACTGCTCCACAATTCTCTTAGGAAATCCAACCCTTATAGTGCTTACTAGTGTGTACAAAAGGAGTCCAACCTGTTGTATGTTGTTGGAGAACCTCCTGTAACACTAATTCATGACTTGTCAAGCATTTAGGAGTAGGAAAAAACAACAGATAAAGGTTCCTATCTTTCCCACCCTCTATGCTCACCTACAACCATTTTCTTTTCTCTAATGTATGCAATTCTTCTTTTCAATTTGAAATTTTGGTTATTTCTTAGTCTTGTAAAACGGTAATAGAGAGTCCTTGGATGCAGGTGATTTGGGTCAAGCACATAATTACCCCACCTATGCTTAATGACAACCAATGTTAAAGGTGGTTGCATGGCCCAACCACCGGTTTAAGGTAGGACAAAGGTCAAGACAACCTCAATGATTCAGACATTGAATACGGGAAGTATGTGATGAAGTTGTGTGACTCTAGATAAGGAGTTGTACAAGGAAGTTATTTCAGGTGTAATGGAGGAGGATCCATGCAAATGTGTCCAGGGGAACTTTATGATTTTTCCAGTAAGTCCTTCAAAGTACATTTGAGGCAGGATTAATTTCATGGGGAAAATATGGAAAATTCCTAATGGAAATGCAACTAACGGGTATGAAATAAATTCTACCAATTTTGCTCTATAACCATGGATTGATATACCTCATTGGCTTGACAAAGTGATTATTGGTCCCAGTAAGGAGGGATACATTAACAATCTTGTTGTAGGATACCTAGAGTGCTTTTCCTACATGATGCAGGTTTTAGGTGCAGACTTGTTGGATGCTCGAGTATAAGTTTGTTTGAGGCATTCTTGTAGTGTGTCCATAACAAATAGGTTGAAGTCGCCATAGTCGTGGAGGGGGGCGTCAATCAAATGCCTCTGTTGAAGATCTGAGCTAGTCTTTTAACAAATATGTTATGTTTCACATTGAACATGCCATTGATCCCATGGAAGACCTTGAAGAGAAGACTCAGGAACATGTGGGTTTGAGTCCCTACCAAATGATTAAAAATATTCTAACTCAGGTGTTGATGGAGAGATAACTGAGGAAGGATGAGACTCTTTGAACCATTAGCTGCATCCGTGACGACCTGGATAGGGTGCATCAGAAATTAGATTAATTTGTGAAGGCAATTGTAACACACTATTTCAACTGGAAGGCAAGAGAGAAGTGAACTAGAAGGGTGTGCACATCTTAATTTCCTCCAAGGTCAACGGGATGGATTCGTAAGAAAGTTTCTTCATTAGCATAGTTTTGTTAAAGTTAACTTTGAATAAGAATTTCAATGGTTCTTAGAGTCTTAGATGTTTTTGTTTCAATTTCATTTCTTGTTATTGGGCAAGTCATGACACTCATTTATTTTGTTATTATGTTGTCTTTGTCCTTTTGCTACATTCTAGTCAAGCTTGGTTTCCCTTTCATGGATAAGCTAAGATTTGATCCTTTAACTTTTAAGATAATGGATTTTTAGGCCAGATTGATTGACTAAGATATGATGGCCTAGTTTCTCTTAGGGTAGGTCAACCAACTAGTTTTGTATCATATGTTTTCTTATTAATAGAAGATTTCAACTTAGCTTGCAAAAAAAATTGGTAATGGAAAGAACATCATGAAAATTATACATAATGTCTAGTGCATGAGAACATGGGTAATAAACTCCATAGGAGATGAGAGGATGGTGAAAAGATAACTAAAATTACTTCTAACCATAGAAGGAATGATTCCTACATTTGTTACATGAATATATTCATCCCTTGCTTCCATAACTACATGAGGAGTCTTCTCCTACCAACCTCGCAATTGCATTCAATGATTGGATATAATAAGTCAAAAGAAGGTAATTATCTCATTTAAGGAACATGGAAACAAACTAATGAGTTGTAAGGTTGATACTTAGCAATAGAGGATTTAATCTCACGTAATTCCCTTTTCCTCTCCCCTCTACTGGAATCATAGCCTCTCTAGTGTTATTTACACAACCATATTGGACTAGTTTATTAATTTTTCAACATAATATTTAAATAGTTTCGAATTAGCGTGACAATCCAACCACATGGTCCATATAGATATATTTACATTATACATGCCTAACCATACACTAGTTGGGCCTTGGAGTTAAGCCTTGCATTGTGAATCCAGACTATCATATTTACACCATTTACATAACTTGATTTAATAACACGTAATTTATTATTTTATTAAAGTTAGATAATTTGGATAAAAAGTCAAATAGTGAACAATAATCTTAGTGAGTCTTATGGCTTCTATTAGCAACCAATGCTTTAGAAAAAGTATCAAGGTAGTTAAACATATTGACTATAAATCTACTTTGGGGAAATACAATAAAGTCATGTGCAAAATAAGATTTGGTTATGCACTCTTTATAATATAGTTATTTATTTAACCGAACCATCTACTTTAGTCTCAATAATGATAAGCAATTTCCTATGTCGAGAAAACATATAAGAGAAGAATAAAACTAACCTAGTTGAGTGAGAGGGAGTGAGGGAGGGAGGGAGGGAGCCTAGGGTTTCTGGCTTGCTTAGAGTAGAAGTAGAGGTGGATTCATGAGCTTGTGTGTTTTTCTTTTATAATAGGAGGTTACTGTTTGGGTTTTGTCCTTTATTTCGACGAGGTAGTGCGGTTTTCTCGTAGGTGCGAGTGGAGTTGGCTTCTATTTTAGTGGAAAGTACATGGTTGATTCCACTTTGATTCTTAGTTACAGGCCCGTGCTGGCTTCCCTCATGGACCCAACAAAGGATGAGGTTTGGTATCAAGATGGTTTCTTCCATTTTAACGAGAATATAAACTTATCCCATAAAAATCAAAGGTCATGATTATAGTGAGTGGTGTTGATCTATTTGCATCAGCTCTGTCCTCGTCAGGAGATGGTTTTCAGTCTTGTCAAAAGGAATGTGTAGAAAGGGAAGAAGAGAATGGGGAGGAGGATGTGACACTAGAAGGAGGGGAACTTGACACCTCCCTTATCCAAAAATATGTTCCCTATCATCATCCTCATCATAAAATTTGAAGGACCAACCATTCTTTCATATATTTACAGAAGAGACGTGAAAGACAAAATTGTGGACACGTGTTGACTACCAAGATAGATTATGTCGGGATTGATAGATGGTCATGGAATTATTTGACTATATATTTTAGGAATTCATATCATTGTGTATCATTGAATCTACAATTGTGTAACATTCATCTTACTAGCGGTCCACCGAGGATCGAATTGACATGAAAATTGGCCATAGTTTTCACAGAGTATATGTGGACTTGAATACTCAATGAGAACTATTGTTTTTAGTATTAATTCCTCAAGGGGGAGCTGGTACTTGAAGTTGTTGATATGAAATCCCAATTGATGTCTTGTTCTTTCTTGTTAAATTAACTTGTATTTTCTAAGATTGAACAAACCATGTTTGAATGTTATTTGAGACATACAGACTAATTAACTTGGGTTGTTGGTAACAATACTCTCTCTACATTAATACAATAAGAGAAAAATAGTTGACTATTGTGATTTATGTAGATGAATTATTCTTGGAGACAACATGAACAAAATGTGCCAAGAGTTTGCAACATAAATGCAAAAGGAATTTGAGATGTTTATGCTTGGTGAATTGTCATTCCCTCATTTAAAAAACCAAGTGTATCAAGCAAATGTTGAAGAAGTTCAAAATGGAAGATTGTGCACCAATCAACACACCCATGGTCACAGGTTGAAAATTGAGCAAATATGATGAATCTCTTGAAGCAAATCAAACATTGTACAGGTCAATGATTATCATCCTACTATATGTGAAAACATCAAGGTCGAACATTATGCAAGTTGCACCAAAAGAAACTCATGTGCAAGTAGTGAAAATAATATTCAAATATCTAAAGATCCCTTGAACTTTGGCTTGTGGTACTCAAGAGGTGAATATTTTACTCTAATAACATATATATATTGGATTGGGCAGACATTGTTGATTTTAGGAGAAGCACAAGATTAGGGGGGCCATCTGTTTTCCATTGATGTCAAAGGGGGAGTTGCATACAAGGGGGAATTATTTCTGTGTCCAGTGGACTATGTGTTTCGTTGCAGGATTTCCATCAATGAGACATCAATGAAAACATTAATATTTTGACATCAATGGTAATAATTCCAACAATCTCCCCCTTTCATATAAAGGTATTACATTGAGCATGTTGTTATTAATGTTATAGGAATTTGCAAGCAAGGGGGAGCTTCCATGTCCATATTGATTTATATATGAGTTTACTTGAGTATTTAAAAAAAGGGGTGCACGTGAAAAACTAAAATGTTAAATGGTGGTTTCAAACCCATGGATTTGAAATCCCATGATATTTGGAAAGAGTTGGAATCCCATGGTACATGGAAAAGTAAAGTAAAAAAAGAAAATCCCATGGTATTTGGAAAGAGTTGGAATCCCATGGTACTTGGAAAAGTAAAGTAAAAAAAGAAAATCCCATGATATTTGGAAAGGGTTGGAAGCCCATGGTATTTGGAAAAGTACAATAAATATAGAATTGATCATTTAATTAATAGGTGAAATGTCTTTTTGAATAAACATGTCCCTTGGCATGAAGGGTATGAAAAGGTATAAAAAGAGAAATAGAGTGTGTGCAAAAATGTAGTAGCATTTGAAGAAGTGGATAAGCTTGCAAAATTAGTTTTAGGTCATCTTGGCATTCTTGCTAGAACTTTTTCCTGAGACATTTTAGACCGTGAAAATGTTATGATATGGAGGAAAGACATATAAATACATGTAGTACAATATTAAAACATTGGTTCTCTATACTTTCAGTGATATGCCCTATGAAAGTTAGGATTCATGGTTGGTCTTGAAACATGTTAGTTTGGCATATTCACTATAACTTTTTCTTTGGGAATTTTGAAACTGTGAAACTTGCCGAGGTTTTAGAATACATACAAAAGTATATAAGTTACAAGTTTCAAACTTTGGTTCTCTATACTTTATAATATATGCACTATGGAAGTTAGGCCTTATGAATAATCCTGAAATCAATTTCAAACAAGTTAGCTTAGAATTTTCTCTATAACTTCTTCTCTAAGAAACTTTAGACTGCGGAACTTGAATGGGTCCTGTAAGACATATCGTGGTAACTCATATACAAGTTTTAGACTTTGGTTCTCTATAATTTCTTAGATATACACTGTGAAATATAGGAATTTTGAATGGTCCTCAAATTAGTTTCAAGCATGCCAACTTGTAATTTTCTCTATAGCTTATATTCTAGGAAATTTCATACTATGAAACTTGCAAGAGTTTTACAAGACATATAGAAGTAACTTTGGTACAAGTTTCAAACTTTGGTTCTCTATGCTTTTTGATATATGTGTTGTGGAAGTTAGGATTTTGGAATGGTCCCTAAATCAATGTCGAATGGGTCAAATTGACATTTTCTCTATAACTTCTTCTCTAGGAACTTTCAGACTATGAAACTCACATTAATATTACGATACATATATATGTACCTCAAGTAAGTTTTTCAAAATCATATTTGCAAAACTAGATACTTGGCACATTGTACAAGTTCGTTCTTGGCATAAGACGCCAAAAACAACATGCTTTGGGAAAGTTAAAATTTGAAAATTCAAATTTTGGCTAGACTTGATGAAGGCAGAACTAGCAAGTAGACTTAGTGAAGAAAAAGTTAAGGATAATAACTTTAAAAATTATATGTCTAAAGAAGAAATGGTAACTTGAAGTTTAGTGTTGCTTAAACAAAAAGTTTGGTGTCTGTTTCTAAGTTGGTTTTTAGTAGTGGGGTTTGGTGGTCTCTAGTAGATTAATGTCTACAAAGATCTATAAGAGTAGGTTGGTACCTACCAGGATTTGTATCAATGTGTATTAGTGTCTCTTGTAGGTTGATGTTTCTACAAACATTTTTAATAGTAGTTTAGTGCCTACAATGAATTATAAATAGAAGTTTTGTGGTTTTCTCCCTAAAGGGTTTTCGCTTAAATATTGTTTTCCATGTTCAACATATGTGATAGTTTTCTCATGGTTGATGAATGTTTGAAAAAGTAAAAAAATGTCTTATACCTCTCTCAGTATAAGTGTGTGCTCAACAAAGCCTTATTCTTAGACCACGACCACCATGCATGAACATATAGGAAAACGATCATTATCAGTTTAGAAGGAACTTTACACACCAACTTCATGAGTTGATAGAGCCATGTATTGTTCTTGGAAAGTATTCTTTGAAAATATATTGAGTTGGAGATCAATTGATGAAGTGATGCTCGCCCATTTATACCATTGTTATACTTGTACTTGAGTAAGGGATTCATACAACTCCAAATACATTATTTATACCAACTCGTGGGGTGATTGATACTCAATTTAAACAAAAGGAGTCATGAACTAAGATTCAATTTGAGCAATTATAAAATTATTATAATTATGACTAAAATATTTGTTTGACTTAATCCAAAGGGATCCAATTTGTAACTTCATAGAAGTTAACCGCCTTGCTAAAAATAAATCCCATCCAATAAAAGCCTCATAACAATTCATATTCTAAACTTCACATCAAAAAAGATTTCCCCAAATCCAATGAGAAAAAATCCTAATGCACGCGCCCTCTCCAATATCTCCACCACTAATTCCTGAAGGTATATCTCCTATTTATTCAAGGTGTTAGAGAAAAAAGTCCTTAAAATTGTCTTGAAAAATAATGTCAAAACCATTTTCAAGATCTCTAAAATCTTAGAAACATATTCAACAATATTGTTGTGAATATTTAAATGATATTATTATTTATAAATAAATAGATTATTAGTTACTAGTGAAAGGGTGTAACCCTTCACTATGCATGCTCAAGCCTTATAAAGGTGAGCCTCATTGTAATATTTTATCATCATCTATCAATATATTATTATTTTATTATTCATCATGGAAGCGAGAATCACTTCTTAACTGTCCAACTGGATGCGATTATTCCATTTGGTATTAGAGCGGATTGGCTCCTCCGGAATTGAGCTCAAATTCAACTCATCCACTTACTTTAACCCATCACTCACACTTCATTCTTCATTTCTCTTACACATCCTCCTTTTCGCCGCTTGTTGATCACACTGCTTCCCTGCCACTCCGCGCGCCTGTGCAACCCCCTCGACTCTCCTATGCGTTTTCTTCACTTCCACTCCCGATTTTTCCTCCCGCATCTCTGTTCAATTCCCCATGCCATGCCCTCTCTACATCTCTGCGACTTGCACCCATTTCCACCTCCCTTCCTCCAAACCACACCCCCTTCAACCTGCGTCATCTTCCATCACCCGCTCCCAACTACACCTGTGCATTCCCACTTCTCCTCTGCACACTTCCCTTCACTGTCGTCCTACGCTACCCCTCCCTTCTCCACACAGCTCCTTGCTCCCCTTTCCACGTTGCTCCTCGACTCCCCTCCTCCCTGCGCCACACAACACACGCTCCACTATCTTGCAGCACCCTCACAACAAACTCTCCACTCCATCACATCCCCAATTTTTCCCATCGTCTCGTCTCCCACGCTCTTAGCCTGCACTACCTCCTCTCGCTCATCGCTCCTTCCTTTTCGCTCCATCCCATCCTACCCAACTTCCCTCCACCGCCGCATTCCCTCTGTTACTCCATCTCTCCCCACCTCCACCCTCCGCTCTTCCATTTCTTTGTGCATAAACAATTTTAATAAAAATTTAAATATTATATATATTATAATATTTATTTTATTAAAAAAAACTATTACCCAACTTTATAATAAATAACATAAAATAAAAAATATATAATATAAAAAAAATTTACTAAATATTTTTTTATTTTTATTTTTCCCCTTCACTCCATAAGCCAAAATAGCTTCCAAGTGCACACCTCCGCTTGAAGGAAGAAATGAAAAATAAAAGACCAAATCAAGAAATTGGAGAAGCACATCAAGGCCCTCGTCGTTAACCAAAAAAGCTTGAAGGAAGAAATGAAAAATAATAATACAGTGCTTAAGAAAGAAATCAAAGAAGAAGTTGTTATGGTACTAGAAAGAAGGATGGATGAAAAATTAGACATCCTAAACGAGAAACAAAAATACTTGGATGACAAAATGAGTGCCATGACTCAAGACATAAACACCACAACAAAGAAATTGAGCACTATGACGCAGAACCATAATACATTAATGGAGGTGTTACAAAAACTATTGCCTAGTACAGACCATGTCAGCAGTCCATACATGTTATATGCCTCATTTCATGTTTCCACACATGAAACACTCGCCAAGAATCAAGAAGATTTACAAAAAGAAACCATTAGAGGAATTTTGGGGTCTAAAATGGGCCTCCTAAGGAAAATAATAAAATAATAGTTAAAATAATAAAATAATGGTTAAAATAATAAAATAATATTAATTAATTTTGGAGGAAGAAAGAAAAAAACTACTTTTTGTGTTCGTATTTTCGACATATCTCCCTATGTTTTTACTCAAATTTCGATTGGGAGAGCTCGTTGGATGCGGAATTTGATTTCGCATCCAACGAGTTCCCACACTGCATACTTTTGACGGACCCCGCTACCCCAAAAACAAGAAATACCTGAAAAAACGTGATGATGACATCATCATCACGTNTTAACAATGCAATGCTTAAACAAGAGATATAAACAAAAGTATTGCTAGATATGGAGGCATGATTAAACAAAAAATAGACGCTATCAGTAAGATAGTAGAGAAGGAAAAGGCTAAAAATCACCGCTAACAAAGAAGTAGTTCAAATATGTTGGTTGCATCGTCCAATAGCTCCGAGCCACCATCAAACCATAAATCAAAAGGAAACCAATATCATCCTTACATGGTGTACCCACCTAAGGAAAAAATAGAGTTGTCAAAATACAATGGAAGTGAAGATCAATGTGTTGTCTCGTTAAAAAAAGCTGAAGAATATTTCGACATTTACAATATTCAATCTGATGAGGAGAAGGTGAAATATGCGGCGACGACTGGACCCGAGGCCATAAATGTAAGAACATTCAAACAATACATTGCATAATCATCAATGGAAAGGAAGTACAATGCTCTGCAAAAGAAGTCTCGTCTGATTCTAATATCAACACAGAATTAGGATGAAGGACGACATTAGAAAAATCAAGCTTTGGGACAAATCTTTCCCAAGGGAAAGACAATGTTGTGAATATTTAAATGATAAATTATTATTTATAAATAAATAGATTATTAGTTACTGGTGAAAGGGCGTAACCCTTCACTATGCATGCTCAAGCCTTATAAAGGTGAGCCTCATTGTAATATTTTACCATCACCTATCAATATATTATTATTTTATTATTCATCATGGAAGTTAGACTCACTTCTTAACTGTCCAACCAGATACGATTGTTCCAAATGTGAAAGACGAACCGATCCTTTCCTGCATCAAGGTGTCTATGAGGTCAAGTTCTCTTAGGGAGTTTTGTATATAAAAAAAATGAATGCATACACAAAATCCAACACCCACAATCATACCACCAAATTATCCATTGTTGAACATTCTAATTAACACCACTAAGCACAACATTTGTTTTGACCAAACCAAAAATTCTCGCTAAATCTCAAAGTTATTCCATTAGTTGTGGATATCGAAAAGAATTCCAACAATATCAATTAAGGTGATGATTGCAAACTTAGAAATATTTGGAACCTATTATCAATAATTTCATGAACCTTAGTTAAGAAGCTATCTATCTTTTGTCCACACTTTCCCTCATTCTCTCCCTTTTCTTTAACTTGGGTAAGTTTGTTCCTTCACATTTTATTTATTTATTTTATCTCGATACTTTCATTCCTCTTCTCAGTTTCTAAAATTTTTGGTTCTCCTTGAGTCTCTTTTCCTTCATATTTTCTTTGAATCTTTTTATCAACATTCCTTTTCTCAATAATTAGGTTCCGTGCCTTTTTTTCCTTTTTCTTCTTTTTCTTTATCATTTTACTATCCATTTCCTCTTTCTCCCCTTCCCATACTTTCTCCTTTGTTCTCTTTCTCTGTATCCCTCTCTACCCTTTACCTTTTCCTTTTTCCTTTTAGATTTCTAGATTTCAATCGTTTATCTCTTTCTTGTTACCATACTATTTTGTTACTCTCCAAGAAGAGTTGAAATCTATTCAATGATGTAGCAACTGCCATTGATGAGGAACATGAAGATGTGAATGCTCTCCAAGAAGAGCCGAAATCTATTCATATTTTTTTCTGACTACATTTTTCAGTGTGGAGGTAAAGTAGACAGTAAGGAAAACCATATTGAAACATAAGAAGAAGACTTGCACTATGTTCCAAAAGCTAAAGAAGACGTTGAAGAACACCTACTTAGCATCAAGATCTAGAAGACAAAGAAGTAGTTGAAGTACACATCAAGAAAGAATATTTGGAATGAATGTAAGCCTACATGAGACATAGACCAACACGCATCCTTCACATTATAGTGTTGAAAGTATTGTCCCAATTGAGATTAAGGGGGTGTGTTAAGAATTGTAATCTCAATGGTCCACTATGCTCAATAGTGCATTGATTAGCTAGTGAGTTGAGTAGTTGATTTGGTCACCTTATCTAGAATTAATGACCCATAGTATTGGTCCATGGTATTGTTGTGATGTAATCCTATATATATATTTGGTTAATAATGAGAAGGTATTCTATTGTGTAGAAAACCAATATGCCCATTGTGTGTTCCATAGTTTATTTGATTCATCTCTTTGTTTTGTTATCTTTAACAAAACATAGTGTTCTTATAACTCCCTATACATGGTATTGGTCATTACTTATTGTCTCTAATTTGAACTATTTTTTCAAAGTTTATAGTGCATAGCCCTCTCCTTACCTTTGCTTGCCTTACTTACCATTTTCTCTTAAACCTTTAGAAAGCAATAAGTTATATTTATAATTGTTTTCCAAATAAGATCCATCTCCTATACTTACAGTGCCGAGATAATCCCAATAATAAATTATCTTACATATAATAGATTCTTTTTAAGTTAAATAAGAAACATTTAATTTAGAAGAGAGATTCCATCCCCACAAACCATCAAAATAACCCCAACACTTACCTAATTAATTTTTTTATTATTTTTATAGAGTTGATAGAAATAAAAAATATTTTATTAACACAAATTTAACTTTTTTTTTAAATTATTGGCGAGCACCATTTTTCAAGGACTAGATTCATGGTAATTCATTGGTTGTAGCTTGGGTGGTTGGGAGGAATGATTGTTAGTGACGTGTTCCCTTAGGTTAAGCCCCTTTGTAATAAATGTATAGATTGTGTAATAAGACCATTCCTTAATTCTAGCGTTGAAATATATTTCCCTATGAAAAAGCCCTCAAACAAAAAAAAGACTAAATCCATGTAAAAAAACATATCTACTATTCCAAAAAATCAAAGTATAACCACAATAAAAGTATAACCACAATAAATTTACCTGTAAAAAAAATACCTAAAATTTCTTCCACGTCAGCTTTAAAGTAACGACTTCTCTTACTCAATCATAATTGGCATTCCTATTATAAACCTAAATACAATTATGACTTACACAATGTTCAAACCTATTCTTAGCTTTTGCATTGGCCTCTTTACAAAAGTAGCATTATTATATTCTTCAAACTACTATTGATATAATATGGAGACACTTTTCCACACCTACCCTCTCAATGATATTGACTAAATAAACATTCCATGACGAGGACCTGCAAAGTTCAATGATTTGAAATGGAGTAAAACCTAAATACACACAGACAAAATACCAACAACGGGAGAGGAATCCTAGGGACGCTTTCAAAGTTGAAGTGATGAACGCAGTCACAAAGTGTGTGTATTATATAAAGATATCGAGGTGAATTAGGGATGGATAGATTCTCGCACAACCGCATTGTTTGTACGTGACGTTTCTCATACGGAGAGTTAATGATACGCAGGGATTAGGATTTGAGCTAAAGCTGGTTATATATGACATAAGGATTAAGGTTTAATTTATATAGTTTAAGAAGTTTATTATACATTTTGGAGTACTGTATTTAATGTTATTGTTACTGGATATGATTATTTGGATCTGATTTGATAATTTAAAATTTTAAATACCATGCTGATACTCATAATGAATGAATGATTTTAATAACGTTCACCAGGCTGAGCAGTTTAAAGGATCAAAAGAATCACAGCTTTAACTTCTCTCCATACTCTTTTTCATGTTGGATCTTGTGCTGTAAATCTTGACTAGAAGACTTGCAATCTGGTTGATCTTATCTTCTTCAAAAAGATGGTCATGCATGTTGTGCCTTTAAGCTGTCTTTATATTGAATGAGGATATCCTGGTAGCCTGCACATTCCATAACAAAGTGTCACTCTGTCTCCACCACACCCTTATTGCAGAATTGCAAGTTCTCTCTTCCCACACTTCCTTAGGTACCTTCCACCTACCAGTCTCACATCTAAGGTGATGTGAATCCGTCCTCAGCTGAGCAACTAACAACTTTGTTTTTCCATGATGGCAATTTGGGTTAAACTCTCTGATGTAGTACTCTTTTTTAAGGCCCATTGTAATTGGTTTAGATGACAATCCTAAATTTTTCAGTCAAGAATTTTTTTTGGTTCTTGATATTAAGACATTCATGTAACTTGATATTCCACTTAGCCATTTTTTTATCTTTTATCTAATTTTTTTTTTCCAACTACCTAACTTCTCTTCCATCATTACCTTAGACCAATGTTGATTATCCATGTTTTCAACCCAGGTTTAGGGTTTAAGGCGTACAGTCTCGATAGTGTAGAAATTGCGAGTTTAGATGACCTCACTGGGATTTTCGAGAATACATTGGAATGCAATCAAGTCAATGCTATTTTCATTTTTTATTAATATTGGCAAGTGCCCACTTGTCTCCAAGCTCCAACGACCATTCACGTGTATCGAAATAAAATTAACTGCAACAATACGAAGATACTGTATAATTTTGTCCGTTTCCTGGAAATTTCCTGTAGGTGATTGAAGGCTTACGAGAATATCATTTACTTTCTGGCAGGTTTGGTGATCATTTCGCTGTAGGAGAATTTTGAATTGACAGGAGAAATCTAGAAATTGAAAATGGAGTCGATGAAGAAAAAACCGAATCTTCGTCGGGTTTTACAATTAATAAAATCTGTGACACATAGACTTGTCTGCTGCTATTTCTCTAGGTTTTATTAAGCTGTCGAACAAATAGTAAGTCAGAAAGAAAATTGTGAATTGCAATTGGTGGTTGAACATTCTCGCATGCAACATTCGGTCTACCTCGATAAAATTAGCATTTTGTCGTGGTTATTTATTGCTTTGAATGGAGTATCATTCCCCATATGCTTTGCTGGCATTCTAGATCTCAAACTTTCAACTGCTCTGATCATCAAATTTGAACATTAATTAAAACCAATTTTATAAGCTTAGAAGCGTTTTCGCTGAAAAATCGCCATAAATTGCGATCTGAAAGTTAGTTTATATTTATATGCACAGAGGGGTATCGGCCTAATTTCTGGCGACGGTTGTCGTTTCCAGCATTTGCCTTTTCAGTACCAAAAGCTACAGGTTAGAAAACTGGTGTCTGGTCCTTACAAATACTATTTTCCTTACACAAATTTAGCTTCTGTGCAAAATATTAGTGGTACATGTCAACTTACTAGTTTCTTAGAAAATTTAAAACCTAAAAAAAAAATATGGACTAGGAGTTTAAAAAAAAAAAATCTAAATAAGATGTTAAAATAAACCAAGTGATATCTTTTTTAGGTTTCATGTGTTAAAGTTAGTCTTATAAACATTAATCATCATCTTTATTAAAATATTAAATGTATAGATTAGTTCTTTATTTTTAAGAGTAAAATCCATAACAAGAATAAATGATTATATACAAATATTTAGGAATTGATTTTTATGATAATTTTTGAAATTTTGTGGTCTAAAATATTGCCATCTTTCTAACATTAGGTTGAAAATGAAAAAACATTTTTCTTAAAATGTCATACTTACATTATAAAAAATATTTTTTAATTAAATCAAATAATTCTTTTTACTAAAGTCTTGGTAAGCCAATTTTAAATGTATAGATTAGTTGTTTATTCTTGATAGTGAAATCCATAACAAAAACAATTTAGAATAAATGATTTTTATATCAATAGGCGTTTTTATTTGAGATTTGGGTTGGATTACAGCCTATGCTTTTTCATCTCTTAACGAAGATGAGATAAATGTACTATCTAGATTGATTTTATGGCATTCATTCAAAATTGGAAATAAACAATTATAAAAAAAAGAATATAAACAATCACTGGTAGCTAGTTGATGAATGGATACCTTGTAACAATACATGGATAGCTCATAGCTCGATAACACTAATAGTTGATAAATGGATAACATCGTGGGATAACACCAAGAATGTGGAATAACTCACATTTAATCCCATTTAATTAGAAGAATATGAGGAATATTTTTTTTCTAAAGTGTCTTCCATTCAAATATTTAGGAATTGATTTTCATTATAATTCTTGAAATTTTGTGGGTCTAAAGTATTTGTCATCCTTCTAACATTAAAGGGGTTGAAAATAATGGGTAACATGGTAATAACATGTAGCTAGGCATGGATAACTCACATTTGAATTCATTTAACTAGAAGAATATAAGGAATATTTTTTTTCCAAACTCTCTTCCATTCAAATATTTAGAAATTGATTTTCATGATAATTCTTGAAATTTTGTGGATCTAAAGTATTTGTCATCCTTCTAATATTAAAAGAGTTAAAAATGAAAAACATTTTTCTTAAAATGTCATACTTACATTATAAAAATAATTTTTAACTTAATTAAATAATTCTTTATTTTTAATAACTTCTCATAAGCCATTTTTTTTATAAATCTCTTATTAAGTGAATCAAGGAGTGTCTTAAAAGACCCCAAATTAATGCCCTATAGATAAACCAAAATAAATTTAAATAAACTTATTTTTATATAAAAAATAATATTTCTTATTTATAAAATATATAATTTATATTAAATTCATATTAAATTAGGTTATTATATATTTTTCTACATAACATATTTAAATACTCATTTCTATTAGTTGGATGTTATAATATATTTAAATACTAATTTTTATTAGTTGAATGTTATAATTTTTTTACATAAGAGAATTGGCCACTATAATCCTTGTGAAGTTAGTCTCCTATGGAGAGGACTAAAGCAGTGCCATATAGATCAAACTTGGAACCATAAATGTTATAATTTGGGATTCATTTTTTTTAAGAAAGTTTGAATAATGAAGTAGTGTATATTGAATTAGATGACCATAATTATAAGTCAATAAGAGTATAGATTTAGCTAAAAGGGGATCTCTAAAGCACTGCCATATAGATTAAACTTGGAACCATAAATGTTATAATTTGGGATTCATTTTTTTTAAGAAAGTTTAAATAAAGAAGTAGTGTATATTGAATTAGATGACCACAATTATAAGTCAATAAGATTATAGATCTATCTAAAAGGGGATCTACCAAGCACCCAGAGAGATCAAATCTTTCAAGTTGTAAACCCTTTTTGAGAGTGGAAATGTTGAGGAAATGTGCAATCCAATGTTTATGGTTTTAGCTTATCTAATATATGTTTATATATATATATATATATATATATNTCATCTCCCCCATACTGGGCTGTAGAATGCACCTCTTTGGTGCAAACATAAATATTAAACTAAGAAAAAAAACATAAAACAAATACCATTTCATTAAAAAAAAAAACTAATACTAAGTATAAAACTTTGGAGAATTATAAATTTATAAATAATTAAATAATGAATTTTTAACTGAAACTGATTTAAATCTTAATTAAGTTTCATTTAAACATAATAAGATACCACTATTATGAAATTAATCACGACTACACATTTGTTACAATAGAGTTTTTAATTATATTGATTTGATTTACTAAAATATGAGATAATATCTAAACACGTATAAATATAATTAATTATTAATTATTTAAGTTTGATTTAAAGTTTTGTCATTGTGTGACTTTATACAATGAAATATTGTTTGGAAATTGTCATTCTCGTTCCAATGCAATTCAATAAATAAATGAAAACTTTGCTCCAAATTTTCCATTTTGTTTCTGGATCCGATTAGAATACCTGATCAAGCTACCTTCCAAATCTAAGTAAATTCTCATCTGTACTATGATATTTTGGAGGAATGTGCCCAATTATGAGCTTACACCTCATAAATGGGCGTTCAAAGTTATAGTTTAATCGATTAATCATAGTTTTATCTACAGTTGAGTTGGCTAATCTTGATTCCGGACCTAAACAAGTATATCATGACTCTTTGGGCTGAAAGACAGAGCGTGGCTTGAATTTATTGTACCGTTATTTGAGGCGCCTGACATGGCTGGTCTATGTGAGATTTAGTCAAAGTTTGTCGGTTGGGAGTTTTGTTCAATTGCCCTATGTTCGATTCCCGAGCGTTTCGGTGATGGCACCTTTTTCGTCTATTTGGAAATCCCTACAGGAGTTTTGATTTTTGTACCTGATCCAGCCCGAAATTGGGTAATTTCGCTTTTCTAAAACATTTTTTTAAAGAGATTTAGTCAAACTGTAGCTGCCCTGAAGGCAGAATTTAGCAGCAGTGGTCTTGATTGACCGAGGAATAATGATGAAATTCGTAGAAATTTGGTTATACTACGTTACGTTTCTCTTATTTTCTTGGGAAACAGGCGTTTCAATTCCATTTGTGCAAGTTTCAAAGCAATCATCCACTGATCACGAAATGGTCAGTTAATATGGTCCAAATTCTCTGGATTATTATAAGTTTTAATGAGACAGGGCCGTGCATTATAGAGTCATAGGAGAGAGGACTTTTGTTGCTTAGACTTTCACGTCTCTCCTGTGAGACAGACCTACACCTTAAATTAGACGGTGTCTTTATTTTGCTCTTTCATGATCTGGTTCATGCAACTTCTTCTCAAACTGTTTCAGCGTTTTCTTATTTTGATGGGTTTTCATAGAGCTTGAGGATTTAGTTTTCATAGAGCATCAGGATTTATAAAAAATAGGGTTGTCAAAGGGTCTTATGCAAGCATTGGAATCTTTGTAGAGAGTATTTTAATTTGACAGAGAATCAATGGGAAGCTGTGAAAGAAATGGCCGAGTACGACAGTACATACGCTCTAAAGTTCCTCGCCTTCGTTGGACTCCTCATCTCCATCAATGTTTTGTGAATGCAGTGGAACGCCTTGGAGGACGAGATAGTAAGTCTGTTTTTATATGTTGTTTCAGATATGGTTTTTTTAGCAAGCATACACTGAGTTTTACCTGAGTTTTAGTGACTAAGTTTGAACCGATGACATTAAGCAAAGATCTTAAACAAAGAGTTAGGATAAACTCACCAAAGTTTGGAACCCATGATCTTAAGCAAGGAGTTAGGATAGACTCACGAAAGTTTAGAACCAATGACTTTAAGCTTGAACCGATGGGCTTAAACTCACCGAAGTTTAGAACGGATGACCTTAAGGTTGATGAAAGGATGACCTTAAGGAAGAGTTAGGATAAACTCACGAAAGTTTCGAACTGATGATTTTAAGCAATGAATTAGGATAAGATTAAATATCCGATTGTTCTTAATAGATTTGGGTAAAGTAGGTAGTATCAAAAATTGTTAGATGGGTGTGTCGTTAGAAAAAATGTTTATCCCAGGTTAATTTGGGTCATGATACATAGATATATAAACATTTGTATATTGATAAAATGTTCATGTTTTGCAGAGGCAACTCCTAAGCTTGTTCTTCAGCTAATGAATGTCAAGGGGCTTACAATCTCCCATGTCAAAAGTCATCTACAGGTTGCTAATCATGATTTCAAGCTGAAAAGCTATTTTTCTTTGAGAAAAGTTTGAACTCGTAGTTTAATTGGGTTTTCTCTAATGTCTTCCAGATGTATCGGACTGCTAGAAACAACGAAGGAGGCAACTCTGGTAATTAATCCATAGTTCTTCTTACAGTGTTTCGTTTAAGTTCTATTCCCGTCGTCCATTGTCAATACTGAAACAGTTTTGGACATACATATATATGAGCAGAATCCGATCCAAAAGGCCTTCAGCTTGACCAGATTCAAAACTGCCAAATGCAATCTATCGCAGATAGCCAGAAGCAAAGTTCCACAGATGACGATCATGGTGCAGATAATCTAGATTCGGAATTTTCTAAAACATCTACGGGCTCCTTTACAATATCTGGTCATAAACGTTCTCTCAAACGGTAAGCATTAAGAAATCTTTGCTGGCTTTAATATCAGTTTCTAGAATCATGCTTATAACAAATTGCTGTTTTGGAAATGGCGTTGCAACCATGTATGACAAGTTGGAACTTGAACTTCTATTCGTATCGTGATTTCACCTTATTTTTTAAGTAGCAATATGGTAAATCTTGATGGGACAGTGAGGGTATGCCAACCATATATTTGTAAGTGTTTGATCAGAGAACTCGTCATGTCAAGGTTTTGTTAGGGATTCAGTATGCTTTCAGGTAGATATTATAAATACTGCCTCAGTAGGTGGAACAGTTCTTAGAAAGGTTGGTATAGTTAATAATGCTATTTTAAAATGGGTAGAATCATGCATTTACAAAGTAGTTTTAATGTGTTTATGCATAATTCCACCCATTTCCATTGGACAATCAAAATCAATAATAATCGCTGAAGCCAGTTAAACATTGATTATACTGGTTTATGCAATCATATCAGAGATGCTTTAGACCTGAAAGTATGTGTACTGAGATATATTACATTTAATATATATATACTGTTGTGTGTATTATCCATTACATTTAACTATTAACTATAAGCATAATTCCATCCATTTCCATTGGACAATCAAAATCAATAATAATCGCTCAAGCCAGTTAAACATTGATTATACTGGAAAATCATATATGAGATGCTTTAGACCTGAAAGTATGTATACTGAGATATATTAATACTTTTAATATATATTCTGTTCTGTGTATTATCCATTGTTTTTAACTTTATGTTTGACATATTCTAATATTATATTTTTAATAATTAAGATTTAAATCTTAAGGAGTTAGGGTTATAAAAAATTAGTTAGGTGGAGAACTGTTTTTTATAATTTAAGAAAAAATATATATGAGTATAGTTATTTAACTTATGGTAAGTGAACATAGATAAGATATCAATTAAGTGTCATAAACTAGTTATCAGTTACTTGTTATGGATAGTTGAAATTACTTATGCTTTAATTACATGTTATCATTAATTTTTTTAGGGTTTTCACTAGTTGTCTATGTCTCAACCACAGTTTTCATTACATGTTATATTTTTATATTCATCTATCAACCATCATTTTTTTTTTATATTCTTGTTTTTTATAATTGTTTATTTTGAATTTGAAACATCAATTATAAAATCAATCTATGACACTTATCTCATCCTAAAATAATTTCTTATTCTTTAATTAAATGTTAATAAAATATTTACAAAAAACTATCTTCATTTTGATATTTACCATATTATATATTTACCATATTATAGATCTTAATAAACATAAATCTTAAATAGCTCTTAATAAACATAAATCCATCTTAAATGGAACCATTAGCTTTGTAATTGATTGCATCATTCTAAGCTTACTCATGTGAAAACTATCATATCGGGTTAGGTTTTGCTAAGTGTCTCATCCGAAACCAGGTGCATAGATTTGTAGCTGCTTCAATCATTTTGTGAATTTAGAGTATCTTTGTAATTTGGTTCACAGGCTTTGGACGGGAGAAATGGCTTCTTCTAACATGGCGAGTGAGAGAATTACTCAAGATCGTGCCGATTCAATTGAGCGGTATCCAAGCTATCGAGTTTCAACACAAGCTGGGACTCATGGTAACTGGGCTCCATTAAGTGAAAACCTTACAGACAGTTTAGTTTTACTTCGGGATCAATACGCCACCTCTGCGACATCTGGAGCTAGGTATAGCATGACCGACCAGGACGGATGGCGTGAGAAACACAGTTATTTTCCATTCTCAGCTCATGTCAGTGAAGAATCTTCAGCAACGTATACTTCTAACAAAGGAAGCTCAAACTGCAGACAGACAAGTTTGAAGGTCAGTGAAATAATCCTAATTTGATTAGAAGTAGTTCATTGAAATGAATTTCTTAGTTTCAGTGAATGAAACATTCTAACTTCTTATAATCTATAATTATCCATTTAAGTAAAGCCATGGAATGCTCTTTTTCCTTGACAGGGTAATGAGGTTGAACATCTGGTTCGCTTATTGTTATTAAAGCATGAACAAAGTCAAGCAATGGATAAGGTCATGGAGCCTTTGAGAGTCCCTTCTGAACTGCAATTGATAGAAAGATTATGCCCAGGAAATGGAAAATCTGAAAATGAAAAGCCAGGTTATGAGACGGTTGACAGTACTAATCTATCACTTGGCATTAGTAGTGCATGTAATGAACTGAAGACATCATGTCCAAGAGAGACAGGTCTACTCTCATCAAAGTATAATGGCTTTCAAGATCAGAACCATCTCAAGTTGGACTTGACGATATGAATGGAGCACCTTGTAGTTCAAAGACCAAAAGGAATATGATGGTTAATGATAACCAAGTTTTGCTAAATGATTGTCTCTGAATTTGTATTCTTCAAAAGCTTAAGACGTCATACTTTTCTGTGGGGCATAGTTTTGGGTTTTACAAATAGTAAATAGGCAGTGAGACCAACTCACCAAAACATATCTTCCATGGAACTTTAAGTCTATCATAGCTATTCATTCACGGAACTTTAAGTCTATCATAGCTATTCATTCACAACACAACGTACAGATATGCATGCACAACACAATAACAAGACGACTAGAAGGCAATCCTGCTCATTTTAACCGGGCATCTATCGAGGACAAATCACTTTTATAAACAAATCTTTTCTGAACAAAAAAAAACTTAATGTTTGCATTTGAGAAAATGTTTGCATTCAAGTAAATTAATCTTTTTGAATACTTGAAAGTTTTTATATATATATTCATTTAAACTATCTATGAAACATCTATGGAGATTAAATCTTTTTTAAATATAACTATTTTTACAACTATTTTTTTTAAATATAACTATTTTCTACAACTAAAAATTTGAGAAAATGTTTACAGTTTTAAGTAAACTAATTTTTTTGAAAGGTTGATTTCTTCACGAGGTTAAGATATTTCTACCAAATATAAAGATAAATAAATTCCATTTAGGTTAAAAATCTAATTAAAATAAGATACATGATTACACATAATTCTTCACACACTTAATTCTATTAAATAATTTTATTATTACAATGTATTGTGACTCCAAGATATAGAGCGTACTTGGTTGCCACAGAGAAAATAGCAACCATAGAAAATATTTCTAACTAGTTCTTCAACAATATCTCACAAGTAGGAGTTATTCCAACGCCCCTTCTTAATGACTACTTGTCTAAATCTTTGTTGGGTAGCATCTTGTAAGCCACAAACTCCAAGTTGTCTAAGTAACTCTAAGTTCGATTTTCGAGTTCCACTCTTGAACTCCCAAATCAAGGATCTTAGAAGTCAATTATTAGACCACAATATCAAGCCACTCTCATCTTCAACAACTAGTGATGGATCCTTTCCCTGATCCACAATTGGAACTCCTTGGACAACTATACACACTGAGTTGAACCTGTTCAATTCCCCCCTCTGGCTTCATATATACAATTTCACTTTTCCTTTAATTTTGAAGATTCATCATCATGTATTTTATAAACTAAGATAAATCTAACATACTTGCACTAATTCAAACATCATATGCTATGAAATCAAAAGAACTGTTGTGAAACACTAAATTCCTGGAAATGTCCCCCTCTTGCTTCGTTTACTGCCTTCTTTCAATGTTCCTTCACGCAGCAAAGACACAGTTTTCTCTCCAGAATAGGTGGCTTCCAATAGCAAAGATTTGTTGCACAGATTTCCACGTGAGATTGAACAACGATTTCATCGATCTTGAATATTGATCCCTCCCACACAGTTAACAGTGCACAATGAATATATGGGCCTCTTGCCTCTAATGGAAAAATCTTTGTAATTAAACATAATGATGATGGCCTCCCTTGCAGCCATGATCAACAACTCCTTTCCAGAGATCTACCACAATTCTAAGATCACGGTTCTATTCTGCACAGGACGACGAATTCTCTATTCTCCAACCACGTCACTCCTTACAGTATTAGCACAGAACAAACTCACAAACACAAAGAATTCTAACACTCATATTTACAAAGGATCAACTATCACGACTCTCTCGTCTTCCTGGCCCTCGTGTGAGGAAGTTAAGCCAAAACCTATTATGATAACATATCATAAATTAAGATAAGATACATGATTCACTCACAAAAATCTTTACACACTTAATTCAATTGAATAACTTGATTATTACAATGCTGTGACTCTAATATATAGAGAGAGAGAGCGCACTTGGTTGTTATCAAATCTAACTTATTTCAATAATATCTCAACTCCACACCAAACTTGGAGACTAAGTTGGAGAGAATATCTCAATTCCAACTAACTCTTCAAGGATATTTCACAATTAGCAAAATATAGTTATGAAAGAATCTCACAAATAAGAGTTGTTTCAATTTAAAAAAAACTATATATATGCCTTCAACATTCCAAGACCATCTCTAAGATAAGTCCTAAGATAAAAAAAAAATACAAAAATGGCCAACTTTGATCACTTATCTAGACTATGACTTGTTCCTAGAGCTTACACACATTCTTTAACAATACACTTTTTAAGAGAACATAGTTCAATGTTGAGCTCTATGTAGAAATGAGAAAATGAAATGGAGTTAAAACCTTATTGATGCTCTTCACCTCCAAAAATATAAGGCTGAATATAAATAATTTGTCATTCTTTATGTCCCCTTCATTCAACTTTTATCCACCATAAATTCACCCAAACCTATATATTTGAGATCCCTTCATAATGGATTATTAGACCCCCCTTCCAAGCTTGTCTTGAACTCACAAAATTATCATAATTCAGAAATATGATTCTCGATGCCCCACATTAAGGAGAGTCACCTTAACAAGCCCCATCTAAATAACCACATGCCCAATATTTATTTACAGGCTCATGGGAAATCTACCTTTAAGAGTTTAAACTTTATAAACATTCAAGTGGATGCTTCACTTATCATCATGTACGACTAAAACATGGTATTTCCACAAGCAAGCACCTTAAGCAACCGCTCACACAAAGAGATCACAAATCAATACATCGATGTTTGAGGTTGTTAAAACTTGGAGAGGAAAACCGATGATGAACCGAGCCAAGCAACTACTTGAGACAATATATTAATGCAACATCAAAAAGAATTTACATGAGTTTCTCACAATCAATCATCAAGCAAATGGTCTTCCAAGCTCTGTAAATAAAGATCATGGATGAATCTCATGTCAAGCCACAGATTAATAACCGCTAAGATCGAGGTGAAGAAGTTTTGTCATATCATGTTATGTATAGAGCATATCATGACCATTGGATTACATAAGTACAAATCCATACTAATGCATATAAAAGAAACACAATTTACCTAAAGAAACATTAGACCAAGTTGAACCTACTTAACTCCTCAGTGTCTAAATATCCCAACATTTCCCCTTAAGAATAACTTGGGATAAGATTGAAGGATTTACAAAGGCGACACAATAGAATAAATAAGGATGGATTAAAGATCCTATCCCCCCTCGGCGACAAATTCTTGAACTCCTAACATAAATCAAAGTTTAGAAAAATTCACTTTAGTAAGAGACTTTGTGAAGATGTATGAAACATGATCATCTATAAGAAAATTAACACTTTGAGAATGTGACCCTAAATGAGATTTTTGATAAAGTACATATGTAGATTGATGTGTTCCGAGTGTTGATTTTTAACTAGATTTTTAGTGATCTTGATGGCACTCTGATTGTTACACCAAAGATTAGTTGGATGTTGTTGCTCGAATCCAAAATCTGAAAAGATAGATCGAATCCATAAGGCTCCTTGACTTGTATTAATTGCAATATGATATGATGTTTTTGCTAATTAAGGAGAAAGATCTCATTGTTTCTTACTACCAAAGAATTGATGATACAAGGTGGCATCTACTTCATGTGTAGTGTAGCTGACAGTCAGTTTCAGTCCAGACATGGAGGGAGAAGGATTTGGTTTATAATATTCCACGTGAAAGCAATAAAAAAGTTCACAAGAATACTTAGACTGAGAAAGAAAAATTCATTATTTGGTTTGCAAGACTTGGAGTCCAAGAAAATAATGCAAATGTCTTAAGTCAATCATTTCAAGTTTCTTCTTAGGAATTGATTTCACATGGGTTGAAATTTTAGGGTCACCACTAGTAAGGATAAGGTCATCAACATAAAGGACAAGGGTTATGAAATGGTTTCCTACTTTATTGGTATAGACATTGGGGTCAAATGAAATCTAGAAAATTCAGTGTCAAGAAGAAATCTATCCAGTCTAAAATACCAAGCTTGAGGAGTTTGCTTAAGGCCATAGAAGGATTTGTTAAGGAAACAAACAAGGTTGAGGTCATTTTGGACATAGCCAATAGGTTGTTCCATGTACATTTCTTCTTGTAAATCCCAATGCAAGAAGGTGGACTTGACATCCATTTGATGGACCTTCAATTTATGTGAAGCGACAAGCGCTAGAAAAAGATGGATGGAGTTCATTTTATCAACAAGGATAAAGGTTGCATTGTAGTCAATTCATTCAACTTGGGAAAAGCCTTTTGCAACTACCTTTCCTTAATTCTTTCAACACTTTCAATTATGCATACTAATTAGTTCGATACACCCATTTACATCTGATAAGTTTTCTTCCTTTCGGAAGAGGTACTAGATTCCAAGTACCGTTCACCATCAAGGAAACATATTCTTCATTCACATATGCATCCATGATTTTTATGTTCAGAAGCTTCTTGAAATGTCTTTGGATTATGAGTCTCTAAAACTTCATTGAAACGAGACTCTGAACGTCTTCGACATTGATCTCTAGGATTTCCATTAAGATCACCAACTGCTTCATATGTTGAATGGACACATCTAGCAAGTGATGGTGCTAGTGTAAATTCATGTTCAATAGACTTAACTAGAGGACTGTGAGGAGGCAGAAATGGATTTTAATCATCACTGTCATCATCTAAAGAAGAAACCAAAGGGTGTGTGCAAGTTAATGAGGGTCTCTTTTGATACGTTAGATGCAATAACAAACTAAAAAAACAAGAATCCCTCAACTTACATGGATATTTTGAGACACATGCACAATGAATCTTGCGATTAGTAAAAAAGTTGAAATTTACTAAATTGGTAGACATTTAGAGAACAACCAGTACTAGTGCAATGCTATTTTTACAAATATATATATATATATATATATATATATATATAAGTGATCAAACCTTGAAAACATTACACCAAGTGTGGGTGCAACATTTGAAGGTATTAATGCAATGATCATGAAATGGTTTTTTATAACATGTAGAGGTTGCTGCCCCCCACACCAGGATACTGGGACGAGTGTACAGTAAAACTTGGGGACAAACACGAATGGACAATAACATCTCTAAATCAGGAAGATCATGCTCACAACCAACAATCTCCCACTTGGAGACTGATCAGAATAAATCCACCACTGCTGCACTTGCTAGACTATGCTATGAACCTTGGACCTGGAAAATTTATCATCTTCACTTTCATTCTTGAAAGCCAACAGAAACCGAGCAGGAACTCAGTTTCTCTCTGGTTACTACCTTTGTCAACATGTCTGCAGTATTCTGGGTAGTATGTATGTTTTCCAACTTCAATATTTCATCTTCTAGAATAGATCGTATGAAATGGTACTTGAGATGTATATGTTTAGTTTCGGAATGGAAGGCTAAGTTATTTACAAGGTGAATGGAACTCTAGCTATCACTGTACAACCTTCTATTCTTCTACTTCTTACCCAATTCCTCCATGAACCTATGCAACCAAATCATCTCCTTACTAGCCTCTATAGTAGCAACATACTGTGCTTTTTTTGTTGAAAGTGCAACAACATTTTGCAGTTTCAAAATCCAACTTTGTATTGTTCCACCTACAGTAAAAAAATACCCTGTGGTGCTCCTCTTGTTTCTTTATCTACTTCTATATCCGCGTCAACATATCCATGTGGAACAATGTCTGAACCTATAAAATATAATGCTTGAGAAGTGGTAGCTCTCAAATATCAAAGAATCCACTCTACTGCCCTCCAATGCTCTTTACCTGGACTGTTCATATACCTGCTCACAACTCCCACTGCATGTGAAATATATGGTCTTGTGCACACCATGGCATACATAAATATTCCAATTCCTGATGAATAGGGAACTCTGGACATGTATTATATATCTTCTATGTCTTGGGACACATTTCCTTACTTAGTTTGAAATGCCTAGCCAAAGGTGTACTAACTGGTTTTGCATTCTACATTCTAAACCTCTCCAACACCTTCTCTATGTACTCACCCTGAGAGAATGCCAATTTGAAAATTTTCATGTCTCTTGTTATTCTCATACCAATGATTTTCTTTGCAACACCCAAATCCTTCATCACAAATGATTTAGCTAGTTTCCTTTTGAGCACATTTATATCCTGCATGTTAAACCCTGCAACAATCATGTCATTGACATACAATAACAATATAATATATATTCCATTATCTATCCTCTTGAAGTAAACACAGTGGTCAGAATGACATATACTATAACCTTGCTCTATAATAAACTAATCAAATTTCAAATACCATTGTCTTGGAGCTTGTTTCAGTCCAAAAAATCTCTTCTTTAACCTCCAAACTAAATTCTCCTTCCCTTTGCCCTCATATCCATGTGGCTGCTGCATATAAATCTCTTCCTTCAAATCCCCATGGAGAAAAGTTATTTTTACATCTAACTGTTCAAGATGCAAATCTTCTACAACCACTAGACTCAAAATAGTCCTAATTGAAGTCATTTAACAATAGGAGAAAATATTTCGTCAAAATATATACCTTTCTTTTATGCAAACTGCTTTACAACAAGTCTATCCTTGTACCGCTTCTCGCCTCCATTCTCTTCCTTTAACTTGTAAACCCATTTATTTTGCAATGCTATTTTACCTGTAGGAAACTCAACCAAATCCCAAGTCTGGTTTCTTACCAATGAGTCCATCCATGCCTTAATCCCACTTCATTCTAGTTTCCACCTGCATTACTTCTTCATAACATTCTGGTTCACCAGAATTAGGCATCAATAAATAATATAGTGAAGGAGAGAATCATTCATGGGGTTTACTTAACCTGTTATATCTTCTTACATTTGCATGAGTTTGAGGTACATGTTACTGCTCTTGATTTTATGGTACCTTCATAACTTCGTTTTGTTTGATTTCATCAAGCATTGTGTACTTTGTGTTTTCCTTTCAATCTTTCTTTCTCTACAACATATATTTATACATAACCTTTTCATTAAATAATACATCTCTACTCCTAATTATTTTGTGATTTTCATAATCCCATAAGTGATAACCAAAATCATCAACCTTGTATCCAAAAAAGGTGCATTTCTTGGATTTAGCCTCAAGCTTTGTTATATTTTCTTTATCAATATGGACAAATGCTTCACAACTAAAATTTCTCATAAATGAGTAGTTTACCTTTTTACCTGTCCATGCCTCCTCTGGAATTCCACCATCCAAAGAATTTGAAGGCACTATGTTTGTTAAATAAACAATAGTATTTATAGCATCAACCCAAAATTGTAAGGAAAACCCTGCATGTAATCTCATACACCTTGCATGCTCCATGATAGTCCTATTCATCCTTTCTGACACACCATTTTCTTGTGGTGTTCTTGGGACTGTATTTTCTCTACAAATTCCATGGTATAAATCGTAACTATTAAACTCCTTGCTACAATATTCACCTCCATTATCAGATATGAGACACTTCAATCTTTTACCTGTCTCATTCTCAACCAAAGCTTTCCACTTCTTAAAAGTAGAAAACACATCATATTTCTATCTAATGCAATAAACCCAAGTTTTTATAGTTACATGATCAGTAAAAGTAACAAAATAACGAGAGCCACTGAGATATTGTACTTGAGTCAATCCACATACATCTGTATGCACAAGATCTAAATTTTGATTCTTCTTCTATCTCCCAACTGTGATAAATCTAACTCTCTTTTGTTTTCCAAAAACAAAGTTCTCACAAATTTCCAAACTTGCATGCTTCAGATCTAGAAGAAATTTCCTTGAGTGGAGAATTTGCACCCCATTTTCACTCATGTGGCCAAACCTATGATGCCATAGTGATGCACCTGTTTCAATGGAATCTACAAAGATAGAATAATTAGTATTATGAGGGCATAAATACAATGTACATATCCTATCTCCTTTTGCTATTACCAATGCTCCTTTAGTTATCTTCCACCATGTTTTTCCAAACATAGACAAACTACCGCTATCTCCCAACTGCCCTATTGAGATCAGATTTACTTTCATAGAAAGAATATTCCTTACATCTTTTAGTAGCCATTCATTTCCATTATTTAACTTAATCTATACCTTACCCATTCCAACAACTTTACATGGTTCATGACCCCCCAATAAAACATGTCCAAAATCACCTCGAACATAATCATGAAAGAATTTCCTATGGGGTGTAGCATGACATGAAGCCCTTGAATCTACTACCCTGTAATTGCTAGTATTATCTAATGCAAGAATTAAATCATGTTGTAACACATCACCTACTACATTTACTTCCTAAGTAGTCTCATGTTACCCGTCTCCTTTCTTCTTTGGACCTCTGCAGTATTTCTTCAGATGTCCTCTCTTACCACAGTTCCAGCACTCTATCTTTCCCAGTCTGGACTTGCATTTGCCCTTTCTAGAATTGATGCGATTACCTAGTATCTTTCCTCTCTCCCTTTGTCTTCCTATACTCTCCATGGTCAATGCGTTGCCTAATGTCTCACCTATGTTTTTTCATTGCATTTCCTCACTAAGAATAACACCAACAACATCATCAAATTTAAGAGTGTTTGAACAAGAGACATAGTTACTTATAGTCATGACCAATCCATTCCATCTTTCTGGAAACAAGCATAATATTAGAAGAGCCCTAACCTCATCATAAAAGTTCATTCCTATAGAACTTAGTTGATTAGTAACTGTATTAAATTCATTTAAATGATCAACAACATATCCACCTTCTGACATCCTCATATTAAATAAATGCTTCATTATAAATATCTTGTTTGAAGGTGAGGGTTTTTCATATAGCTTATCCAATGCGCTCACCACAACCTTCATTGTCTTTTCTTTTGAAATATCGAAATCCACTAACGAAGCTAGGCACATCCGTATTGTTCCCAATGCCTTTCTGTAAAGAATCTCCCATTCTTCGTCCTTCATAGTCAACGATAGATTTTTTTTCTTTTGTGCCCAATGGTAGGAGCATATCCTTTTGGTACAAATAGTCCTTGATTTCGATCTTCCATGCATAGTAGTTTTTGCCATTAAATTTCTCAACCCTAAACTTTCCTTCTTCTACCATTTCTCCAACTCAAACCAAGAACCCTTCTTTCCTGCAAGTTTACTAGACAAATAGACCTTTGGATCTGATACCAATTGTTAGAAAACATGACCGTAGAGAAATAAAAATTAAACAATTAAACAATATGAAAATATAAAACACATTACAATAGAGACACCAGTATAACGTGGTTCACCCAAGATGGGATACCACACAAAAATTGTCAATCCTTTATTTGATTGTCCAACAAAAAATGAAGGGATACAACCTGTAGCAAAACCACTACAATTCTTCTTCACTCTCTCATAGTCTCTCTCACACAATCATAGAGATCACTTTTACAATGCTACAATACAATACATAGATGTATTATATACACCCCCTTGTGGGACAAGTGTACAGTAAAACTGGGGTACAAACACGACTGAACAATAACATCTCTGAATCAGGAAGATCAGGCTCCAGAACCAACATTATTCCCCCTTCCATGCAATCACACCCTTGAATATCTCTCAATTTTTCTCTTTCACTCACTCTCCCTCACTCCCCTACTCCTCCATCTACACCTAACCCCCACCCCTCTCTCTCTCACCTAACCTGCTATCACACCAAATCCCAATTGGTTATCTCTCTCTCTCTCTCTCACACACACATATCCCTATTCCTCTTCCTACCACTAACACCCCTCCTCTCTATCTCTCTCTTATCCTTAATAACCTCTCCTCTCAATCTGTTTCTCCCCTTCCCCTCTTACTCCCATTCTCCTAATACACCCCTATGTCTCTACCTCTAACCCCTTAACACACCCCCTCACATATCCCTATTCCTCTTCCTACCACTAACACCCCTCCTCTCTATCTCTCTCTTATCCTTAATAACCTCTCCTCTCAATCTGTTTCTCCCCTTCCCCTCTTACTCCCATTCTCCTAATACACCCCTATGTCTCTACCTCTAACCCCTTAACACACCCCCTCACATATCCCTATTCCTCTTCCTACCACTAACACCCCTCCTCTCTATCTCTCTCTTATCCTTAATAACCTCTCCTCTCAATCTGTTTCTCCCCTTCCCCTCTTACTCCCATTCTCCTAATACACCCCTATGTCTCTACCTCTAACCCCTTAACACACCCCCTCACATATCCCTATTCCTCTTCCTACCACTAACACCCCTCCTCTCTATCTCTCTCTTATCCTTAATAACCTCTCCTCTCAATCTGTTTCTCCCCTTCCCCTCTTACTCCCATTCTCCTAATACACCCCTATGTCTCTACCTCTAACCCCTTAACACACCCCCTCACATATCCCTATTCCTCTTCCTACCACTAACACCCCTCCTCTCTATCTCTCTCTTATCCTTAATAACCTCTCCTCTCAATCTGTTTCTCCCCTTCCCCTCTTACTCCCAATCTCCTAATACACCCCTATGTCTCTACCTCTAACCCCTTAACACCCCCCCCTATACCTCTAACCGCTTACCACCCCCCAATGTATCTCCCTTTACCCCCCCTCTCTCTCTAACTAAAACACTCACCCTCCTCACCTAAATCACCATTTCTCTCTAATCACCAAAATCCTCCCCAAACACCTAAACCTCTCTCTCTCTCCTAACTCTTACTAACCCCCTCTATCACCCTTTCTCACTCCCCTAATCCTCCACATACACTTAACCCCCACCCCACCTCTCTCTCTCTCTCTCTATCTTACCCTTACTAATCCCTAACCCCATAATCCCCTTAGAATCTCCCCCACTCTCTCTACCTCTAACAACTTACCACCCCCCAATATCTCTCTCTTTCTAACTTAAACACCCATGCTCCTTAACTATACCCCCTTTATCTCTAATCAACCCAGGTTCCTCCCCAAACCCCTAACCCTCTCTCTCTATCTCTAACCCTTACTAATCCCTAACCTCTAATCCCTTAACACTCCCCCCCTCTCTTTACCTCTAACAACTTACCACCCCCCAATCTCTCTCTCTCTCTCTCTAACTTAAAAACCCACGCTCCTTAATTGTACCCCCTTTCTGTCTAATCACCCCAGGTTGCTCCCCAAAATCCTAACTCTCTCTCTCTCTCTCTCTCTCTCTCTCTAACCTTTACTAATCCCCTAACACCCCCCCTCTCTCTCTACCTTTAACAGCTTACCACCCCCCAATCTCTCTCTCTCCCACACACACACACACTCTCTCTCTCCCTAACATCTAATCCCCTAACACTCCCCCTCTCTCTCTACCTCTAACAACTTACCACCCCCCAATCTCTCTCTCTCTAACTTAAAACACCTGCACTCCTTAACTATACCCCCCTTTCTCTCTAATCACCCTAGGTTCCTCCCCCAAACCCTAACCCTCTCTCTATCTCTCTCTAACCCAACCACACTCCTCACTTATACCCCATTTTCTCTCTAATCACCCTAGGTTCCTCCAAAACCCCTAACCCCCCCTCTCTCTATATCTATCCCACTTACTTTTACTAACCCCCTCTCTCACTCTCTGACACTCCCCTACACCACCTACACCTTAGCCCCACCCCTCTCTCTCTCCCTCAACCCTTTAACCCACCACTTCCCCATTGGTTCTCTCTCTCTCTCTCTCCCCCTAACCCAAACACCCATGCTCCTAACCTATACCACTCTTTCTCTCTAATATCCCTAGGTTGCTATCCAAACCCCTAACCCCCCCTCTCTCTCCCTAATTCTTACTGACCCCATCTCTCACTCTCTCACACTTCCCTATTCCACCTACACCTAACCCATACCCCCCTCTCTCTCTCTCGCTCTCTCCCCCCTCTCCCTAACCCTTAGCAACCCCTTATCTCACTATCTTTCTCCCTTGCTCCAATTACCCCCAATATCCTAAAACCCCACTCTCTCTCTACCTCTAACTCC
>LPNX010235741.1:208746-229335 GCA_001517045.1 Pseudotsuga menziesii
TCTCCACTTACCCCCAATATCCTAATTCCCCCTATGTCTCTACCTCTAACCCCTTAACACCCCCCTCTTGTTCTACCTCTAATCCCTTACCACCCCCTAATTCCTTTTAATGTATCACCAAACCAAACAATATAGTTGTAATGTTAAATATCACGTACGTGTTTCAGTGAACGAAAAAACATATGCATTATTATTACTTATGCTTAGGATACCCCCCAAACTGCCTAATACATGGTTCCCTCTACAACTCCCAAATACGTGCACATTAATATAACACCCCCTTAACCCCTAACATCCCCCCAACCTACTAACAACCCCTACTCCTACTTCCCTTGACACCCCACTTCCTACTACTCCCCTAACCCCGCCCTCCTCTCCATTCCTACACTTACCCATGTCTCTCCTCCAACTACCCACAAATCTTAAGCCTCTCTAAATACCCCCCTAATCCCCAAAAAACCCCCTGCTCTCTCTCACTCTCTCTCTCTCACCCCTACTCCTCTCTCTACCTCTAACCCCCCTCGTCATCCTCTCTTTCTCCTCTCCCCCCTAACTCTTACTAACCCCCCGTCTTCCTCCTCCTTATCTCACTCTCTTTCTTCCCTATTCCACTTACCCCAATCTCCTAACATACTCCTTTGTATCAACCTTTAACCCCTTAAAACCATCCCTCTCTCTCTAACTCTAACCCCTTAACACCCCATAGTGTCTCTCCCTTTACCTCTCTCTCTCTCTCCAACCCAAACATCCACACTCCTCACCTACGCCCCCATTTCTTCCTAATCACCATAAGTTCCTCCCCAATCCCCTAACATCCCATCTCTCTCTCTCTCTCTCTCCCCCCCCCTCCCCCCCTTCGACCTAACTCTTACTAATCCACTCTCTCTCACGCTCTCACTCCCCTACTCCTCCACCTACACCTAACCCCCGCCCATGTCTCTCTCCATCGACCCATTAACACACCACTTCCCCACTCTCTCTCTCTCTCACACACACACACACACACACACACACACACTCACTCACTCACTCATTCACTCACACACACACATATCCCTATGTTGCTCCATACCACTAACCACCCTCCTATCTCTCTCTCTCCCCTCCCATCCTCTCCCTAACCCTTACAACTAACCCCTTTATATGGATAGGTATATAGAATGATCATATTTCATGAAGGGGGGGAATAGAGAAAGATATGAGTATGAGAGAGAGAGAAATAGAGAGAGAGAAGGAGAGAGGGAGAGAGATCGAAGGGGTAAGTGGTTTGGGGAGGAGTAGGCAAAAATAGGGGGTTAGAGGTAGGTGGAGTATGAGAGAGGGGGGGGGATATCAATTCTTATGAGGAGGGGGGGGGGGATAGAGGAAGATGAGGGAGGGGTTAATGGAAGGGACTGAATATGAGGGTGAGAGAAAGAGAGAGAATAAGAGATTGAGAGAGAGTCGAGGGTGTGATTGTGGGGTAAGGTGAGGAGGGGATTAGGGGTAGAGAGAGGTAAAGGGAAATAATTTGGGGGGTCGTAAGGGGTTATAGGTAGAGATATAGGGGGAGTTTTAAGGAGTTAGAGGTAGATATATAGGGGGGTGTTAGGATATTTGGGCTAAATGGATTGAGGGGAGAAATAGAGTGAGAGAATGGGTTAGTAAGGGTTACGAGAGGAGGGGAGAGAGAGAGAAAGACAAAGGGGAGGGGGTTATTAGTAGGGGGAGGCATAGGGATTTCTGCATGTATATGTGTGTGTAGATAAGGGTGGGTGTTAGGTGCAGGTGGAGGAGTAGGGGAGTGAGAGAGTCAATTAATAAGAGTTAGGGGGAAGAGGGGTGGGGTGTGTGTTAGGGCGTTAAGAATTAGGGGTTGCGGGTTTTGTGTATTAAACATTTAATGATCCCGTGGTCATGGAACCACCTTCTTAAATGTTTCTAAACATTATTAGAAAAAAATCCATACATGTTTTAGTTGAACAAAAATGCATACATGGTTTGTGTTTGTATAGATAACAACAGTCCCTATCTGAGACACTCTAAAAGTTTTGAAGGAAAATATAGTATGTGCGCAATTTCTAGTTCTAGATAGTGCACTCACTCTCTCCATTACAAGAACAACACACAAATTGATGATTGCATTCACCATCTCCATCACAAGTGTATAAGGATTGCTTGGAGCATCAAAGACATTGGACAAGGTTAAAGAATGTTGGAAAAATGTAATTACTCGCAAATCTGCACTTGACTCTCAGCCGACTTTGTCAAAGGCTGTACAAGTCAAGATCTTGTGTGTCAGTCTGACAAGGAGGAAAAGTCCACGAGTAGGCAACATAGTCCAGTCGAATTTATTTCTGAAGCTAAGTTGTTAGGTAGATAGTAATTACAGTCTTTAATGGCAAGTGAGTCGGCCCATGTAGTATCAATTTTCAAATTGCCTATAAATAGAAGAAGCAAATTGTAAATCAGTTTATAGTCACACAGGAACACAGACACAAGAGAGACATTAGACAACAGAGGAACTCAGGGTGAGAAAGAGAATTCGAAGCTCAAGCTTCTGTGCATGTGATTTAATCAACGAGCTGAAGCTCTGTAGACCGACGAGTCTGGACGGACAAGTCTGGACCGACCATTTTGTAACCGACAAGTTTGTCGTACTTTGTTATTTCAGCATAGTTAATATATGAAATAGTTTGTGGTTGAATGCATGATTATTTGGCCGCACATATTTCCAGATTTACTTCTGTAAAAGTCTTTTACAATTACTGATAAGTAAAAGAACAAGAACCCATAAAAATCCCACCACGTGAAAGTTCCATGTTTTACAGCACATTGGTCGACTCAAGTCTTCCTACATATTTGGGCATATGTTTCTCATAAGTTATTTGGATTTGTAAATGTGTTTATTTTACTTCATCTTACTCACAGGTGAAAAGTATTTGTAATTTCTTAAGTCTTTAGACTAAGAAATATATTCTGCAGATTTCGACCAAAGTGAGCCGACTAGAGTGGTCGAAGAGCCGACTTGGTCGAAGCAACTGACTTGGTCGAAGAGCCGACTTGGTCGAAGTAAAAAGTGGTGAAAGTAAAAACCGGTCGGACAAGTAAGTCGGAGTAATTTTGGTCGAGGGTAGGACCGACTAAAATTTATAAACTTGTCTAGTCGGACATAGACAAGTTTCACCCGACTGGTGAAAAAGTAAAGTGGTCGGCGTGAAAAGTAAAAGTGAAAATTTGAATATCGACTGAGCCCTAAACCCAAGTTTAGTCGGCTCGGTTTTGGCTATCCATGAATTCAATAGAAAACATGATAAATCATCTCCAATTCTACACCATTAATTTTCTTACTATTTAGGAGTATCAAAGTAAATATTTCATTGATCATTATGGTGGAGTATAGATACAACTGGGCAAGAAAAACACCAAGATTGGAGAATCTCCTATTGAGGAGCACCATAGAGCATATCCTCCATTAATTTCTTACAATTTAGGAGCATCAAAAGCAATATTTCATTGATCATTGTGGTGGAGTATAGATACAATTGTGCAAGAAAAACACCAAGCTTGGAGAATCTCCTATCGAGGACCACCATAGAGAATCTCCACCATTAGTTTTCTTACAATTTAGGAGCATCAAAGGCAATATTTCATCACAAACAAATATTTCATCATCACAAACAAATAGTTGTTAAATGTTACATTCATTTAGAGAAAAAAATAGTTATATGTCCTTATCCATATGACAAGATGCTCTAGAATCAATGAGCCACTCATCAAAAGAAGAAGAAAAAGATACATTAAAAAAACAACAAGAGGCAAAAACTGCATTCCCATGAGTAGAAGAGTTAGGAGAAGATTTAATATTCAAGTCGTGTTTCTTGATTGTTGCTTCCAATGCTTGCATCTTCTTGAAACACTTAGATTACACATGACCATATTCCTTACAAAAATTGCAATGGCGCTCGGTCTTCTTTCCTTTCGATTTAGTGCCTTTATCACCCTTGGAAGGATGAGTTGGATGAGAGAGTTTGGGACCCTAGTTTTTCTTATTGTTGACACAATGTTGCTTCTCGTGATGCTTGGATTTATCCTTTTGTTGTACCAAAAAGGATTTGCTAGATGTATTGATAGTAAGGATTTGCTAGATGTATAGATAGTATTGATCATTCCAATATGTAAGAGGTTATCTTGATCTCTAATAGATGCATCACAAAAGCTTCAAGAGTGGGTTCTTTATAAGTATACCCTAGATTTTCTTTTATAAAGAGTAAAAGGTAGACACAAAAACATAATAATGCCCATCAAACTTATATATCTAAATTATATATCTTGCATTCTTCAAATTTTGATAAAGGGAAAGTTTTTTTCTTAAAATATAATACAAAAAATTAAGAATAAAACTGAATAAATTTAATTACTCTTAATGCTTCATAAATCTAGAATACTGATTTTAATATTTATATCTTTTGTTCTAATTTAAAATTGAAATATATGTTACACAATTATTTGAGAAGTTAATAACATATCTGCACTGGATTGTAAAACACTTCGCCATTAAAATATATTATTAATTATAAAAAAATTCTTTAATCATATATGCTTAAGGTGAATAGATAAATTATATTTTTTTGGGGGGGAGATTTATCCCTTTGATCTCAATAATATAGCTCAAAACAAACACAGTTTGAATTCTTAATTAATAACCGATCGAGCTATAATTTTGCCCTTCGGTATATCCTTGTGAAAAAATATTTACGTTGTGCTATCTGTGCTATATTTATGTTGTGCTATCTGTGCTAGAAAGTTACATAGATCATATATTCTGGTTTGTGTTCTTGAAAATTGCATATATCATATATTCAGGTGTGTTGGTCTCCCAGCACTATTAAACAGATTTATTTCAAACAGATTTATTTTAAGCAAAATGAGAAACTATGAAAAACGAAAAAGCACCGAGCATTATGTGAAGAATGAAATTCCACTCAAAATTTTCAATTAGCCTTCAATATCATAAACTGTGGAAATCTGCTTTCCAGTATTCATTCTCCTCTTTGAATTATCGGGATCCCTGTTCATATCGTCAAATCCAGCTTGATATCGTTCTGATCTTGAAAGCTATTATACTTTGATGAGAGGAGACCTCTCTCTCTTGGACATGATGCTTTCATTTTATTATATGCAGTACTAATGCTAAGTGATAGATTAGTAATATCAACCGTTTCATTATATAGATTTTCATTTTCAGATTTCCCATTTCCTTGGCATAATCTTCCCGTCAATTGCAGTTCAGAAGGGAACCTAAGTGTCTCCTGGACCTCATTCATCGCTTTACTTTGTTCATGCCTCAATAATAAGAAGTGAACGAGATGTTCAACCTCATTGCCCTGTCGAGGAAAAGATACCATTAACAAGATTCCATTGTTTTACTTATATACTGACTGGGACCTAATTTAGAAAGGTTGGACAGAAAATCATTGATGGAGTGAAAAATAAACTAATTATTTAGGATTATTTCACTAACCTTCAAACTTGTCTGTGATCTGCAGTCTGAGTTTCCTTTGTTACAATTATCTGTTGCTGCTGATGCTTCTTCCATCGTAAGACCTGAAAAGTGAAAAAAACTGTGATTGTAACGCCATCCCTTAATTTTCTCTTAAATTTCAGGCCTTCTATAGAAAAGGTCAAACTAGTTTGGAAACAAAGTAAATACAGTATTCGTCATACAGCCATTCAACCATCACAAAAAACACAAATTTTGTAAGTATGATCAAGACTATGATATTTTAGAATTCTAAAATAAAGTAGAAACTGTTTTTAAGATTTTGAAACCAAGTTACCATGACTGCCAGCTTGAATTGAATCACTACAGGTTGGGTGTTGTTCAATTGAATTTGCATAATCTAGAGTACTTCGATCACTGGCCATGATAAAAGAGTCCATTTCTCCGCTCAAAAGCCTGTGATTTTGAAATCATTAATTCATATTCCTGGAAAACCCTAAAATTCAAGGTTCAGAGGGACTCGTGTAACTTGTGCTTACCTTGTAGCTGGAGTAGTTCCAAATGAATACACAGAGGAGCATGTAGATGTTTTTGAAAAATCAGAATATAGGTGCTCTGCACCATCGTCATCTGTGAGACGTTGCTTCTGGCTATCTGTGATCGATTGCTTCTGGCACTTTTGAATTTGGGATTCTGCTCATATATATGCCCAAAATTGTTTTAGCACTGACAAAAATAGAATCAATAGAATAACGTAGAAAAGAAGAATTCACTTAATTACCGTGGTTGCTTTGGTTGTTCTTTCCAGTGCGATACATCTGGAAAACATCAGAGAATATCCCATTAAAATGCGAGTGCAAACTTGTGTGTTAAGAAAACGTTAGCTCTGCAGCTTGGAATTAAAAGCAACAAATGCACACCTGCAGATGGCTTTTGACATGGGAGATTGTAAGTCCCTTCACATTCATCATCTGAAGAACAAGTTTTGGGGTTGCCTCTGTAAAATATCAACACGTTTATAAAAGAAATATTCATACTATCCAATGCTTTTTACAAGACTATATTGATACATCTATAAATCCAAATTTAGAAGACTATATTGATACATCCATAAATCCAAATCTACGAAGCAATTAAAGGTGTACAATGCCAAAAGCTTTGAATTTCAGAGATTTAGATTTTCGCAGGCGTTCTAGATTCAGCATCAAGATCTAAAACCCTAGGCAGCCCACAAGAAAAATATGGGCAAAAAATGGAGAGAACTTGGCAAATGGAAAATTCGATAGAACTTGGCAAGTATAAACTATTAGAAAAACTAAACGACTGGATATTGGAAATTTTTACAACAGTGATCGACACTATGCTACGAATTAGGTATTAAGGTGCCCAATATGTATGCACAACAGATAAAACAGGCTTACTATCTCGTCCACCAAGGCCTTCCACTGCAGTGACAAAACATTGATGAAGATTAGGAGTCCATCTAAGGCGAGGAACCTTAGAGCGTAAGTATTGTCTCACTAGCCCATTTCTTTCACAGGTTTCCATTTTGTTCGCTCTCAAATTTTAATTCTCTCTACAAAGATTCTGCCGTTTGCATAAAACCCTTCAATCCTGAACTTGTTTTAATCTTCATGCAGCTCGATGAAAACCTATCAAGATAAGAAAATAATGAAACCCTTCAATCCTGAACTTGTTTTAATCTTCATGCAGCTCGATGAAAACCTATGAAGATAAGAAAATACTGAAACCCTTCAATCCTGAACTTGTTTTAATCTTCATGCAGCTCGATGAAAACCTATCAAAATAAGAAAATACGGAAACCCTTCAATCCTGAACTTGTTTAAATCTTCATGCAGCTCGATGAAAACCTATCAAAATAAGAAAATCCTCAAACATTTTGAGGAGAAATTGCACTAACCGATTATGAAAGATCATGATAAAGACACCATCTATTTTAAGGTGTTGGTCTGTCTTACACGAGAGTCGTGAAATTCTAATATACAAAACTCTACGCGGCTACCATTCTATATTGCACGGCCCTGAGCCTTGAAAAATGGGGAACTCTTGAATTTCAACGGTATAAACGGAGTATAAATGGATTGAACCTCGATTAAAAATATTAAAACTCAGCTAGTTTCCCGAGGAAGGAATTATGAGAAACGTAACTGCACTATAATCAAATTTGTACCAATTTCATTATTAATCTGTGCCTCTAAATTCCTCCTTCTGGGCACCTAAACTTTGACTAAATCTCATTCTTCAGACAGCTCAGCCATGTCTAATGGATTCAAGCCCAAGCCCACTTCTGCCAAATAGTCATGACACTTGTTCAGGTATTAATAATGAAGTCAATTGTAACACAACAATGGAATAGTAGTTTTATTTAATATTCTGAATAGGCGTGAGATATTCTCCGGAAGTGTATCTGGGCAGGTAAAATTATATTTTAATGTTTTTAATGACCTAATCTAAATGGTCAGTTTCTGGTTTTAATTTTTCTTCATCGCTTTTCTTTTTATTATCTGGTTATAGTTTTCATAATTTTAAATAAAAGTGTTAAAATTGTATAATTTATATACAACACTGGTTTTTAAAATTTGATTTAAGTAGAGTTTAACTATTATCGTTTGAAAAATTATAATCTAACCATCTTGGATTGGATTCCATTAGAATTTTTATATAATTATTAACCTACTACTTTTTCATATTTTGATTATTTGAATTTTATGTCAAATTTATTTTAAAGTTTTTTTTTTAATTTTAATTATTTTAAATATTTTAGAAGTATGTTTTTTTAAAAAAAATATTTATGTGAATTAATAATATTTTATAATAAACTATATAGTATATCTAATTTTATATCAATTTATACATAATATTATAAAACATTACAATAATGATATTATTAATTTAAGGAAAAGTTGTGATTTGAAAAAGATAGACAAACAGAAAATTAAAATATTATAAAGAGGTCATCAATCATAATTTAAAAATCAAAATCATTAGTAAGTATAAAAGAAAAAAAATTACTAAAATTAGAATGAAAAAATACTAAGGCTCCAACTTCATGGGATAAATTAATAGTGGTCTTTCTAATATTTAAAGTCATAATCACTATTTAAACTCTTAATCACTATATGTGATCTAAATTGTAAAGAAAACCAAACCATACAATAATGGTGTTTCTAATCTTTAAACTCATAATCACTATTTAAACTCTTAATCACTATTAGTGATCTAAATTGTAAAGAAAATCAAACCATTCCTAACATTTTTTAAAGGTTTGATAAATCCAAGTTGGTTTCAATAAACATACTTTCCACTACCACCAATTCTAGATTAAAATATTACATCATTGTTTATCCTTTGGAAACATGATATACAAAGGGTTCTCTCAAAAATAAAAGAGGGATCAAAATATTTCTCCAAAAAGATTTACTCTTCAAGATCCAATGGAGGGTACTAGAAAACATAGAAGGTTCTCACAAAACTAATGTTAAGGTTATATGTGTTTAACTTTAAATTTTACATAAAAACTAAAAATATTAAAATTCCTATAGATCCATTTTAAATTAGAATTTATCAAATACAAAATGGATCAAATATTTTGAAGTGTAAATTCTTAAATATTTTACACATTCAAATGTTTTGAAATATACTTGATAAATCCAAAAATAATCCATATTAGTATTTATGCTATCAAAATCTAATATTTATACATTCTCAATTAATTTGAACCTCAATTTTCATAAAAATATATTATAAAATTTAATGTATCATTATTGTTATCAACAATTACAAAGTTCTAGAATTTCTATGAAATCCAATTTCAATTTTACTAAAAATGGCATGACCCAATTACATAAAAGCAAATAGTAAAAGTATTAATTGGTTAGTCCTCTCGCCATGAACTCCAAATTTAAAATGGATCTTGACTAAAAAAATAGATTAACTAGTAAAGTTGTCCTTTGGTCATAAACTGTAAATTTAAAATGAATTTATGCTAATATTTATGCCATCTAAATTTACAATTTATATAAATATTTTAAAATTTAATATATTGTTATTTTATCTATATATACAAAGTTATAGAAATTTTATGGATTTAGATTTCAATTTGAATGACCAAATTCTAGTTATCTTGCTCATTCAGTAAAAAAAAAATGTTTTCTGATCATAAACTTTCTATTTAAAATGAATTTATACTAATATTTATACTTTTTAAATCTACTATTTTAGAATTTCTATGAAATCTAATGTCAACAAAAATAAAAATAAGATGACCTAATTTTATAAAGCAAATAGGAAAAGTACTAATTGGCCAGTTAAGGGGCAGAAATTTGATGGGCAAATTGGCCGTCATGAGGTGACTTCACTGGTAAAGTTGTCTTCTGGTCATAAATTCTCTATTTAAAATGAATTTATACCAATATTTATACTTTTTAAATCTACTATTCTAGAATTTCTATGAAATCTAATGTTAATTTCAATAAAAATATGATGACCTAATTTTTTAAAGCAAATAGGAAAAGTACTAATTAGCTAGTTATGGGACAGGAATTTGATGGGCAAATTGCCCATCAAATACCATGGACAAGAATGTGATTTGCACATCAAGTACAATCAAAAAACCAAAAAAAGTCATGATTCTAGTTTAAAATTGTCAAAACCAATTACAAAGTTGTCAAAACCATCAAAATTTGACTTGCTATTTAGATTTCAAATTCCTACACTAACTTATCCTCCTCCTTCCATGGCCGTTGTCTTCTGGCCATGAACTCCGAGAGTCCAGACTCCTTGTGTACTATGGTGGGTATAGCTATCTCCAATTTTTAAATCACAATTTCTGGCGGTTGTTCAGCGAAAACATATCCCAATAAAAATTGTTTAAATAATGTTCAAATTTGACCAAAGCAGTTGAAAGTATATGAAATTATTGATAAATTCAAGCAATAAATAAAACCACGACCGCAAAAATGTGAAATGTTATCGAGGTAGATTGAATGTAGGCTGCATGGGAGAATGTTGCTTTACTCTTCAGCTATGAATTTCCACTTTCCTTCCTTACAATTTGTTCAATATCATTATATAACCCAGATAAATCACACCAGCACCACAAGTCTTTGTCTCGATAATGTTATTATATCTGAAACTTGACTGTGTGATTTGTTTTATTCCTTATCTTTTTCAATTTCCACGCTAGATTGAAAAGATACAAAGCACTTTAAAGACATACAAATCTCCTCCCGTCAATTCAAGGATGTCCTAAAAGCCAAATGAATTGACATATCTCCAATTCTTCCAAAAGATAAATAAAATTCCTCATACGCCATCAATTATCTACAGGAAAATTTCTACAAAACAGACAAAAATAAACAGAATCGGCGAGAATACTGAGACTTGCAATTATTTCTCATTCCTTGTACAGACGTGGATGGAAATTGGAGATTGGAGATAACTGGGTGCTTACCAATACTAATAAAAAATCGAAGAAACAATTAACTTAATTACATTCCAAGGTGATCTCGAAAGTCCCAGCTGGGCCCTTCTATCGAGTCTGTAGCAGTTTTCTCCTAAAACCCGAAACCCTAAGTCTTAGAAGACGTCACGTATTTGATCTCTGCATTGACCTAAAATCGATATACTTAGTGTTAGCTACTAATTCCAAATAAAGCACGTCTGTAGCCCTGATTCTTGACAATATGCCTGGATACCTGGGTACACTGCACATTAATTGCGTATATATACTCCTTACACTAAAAGCCAAAGCTTCTTCCTAGGATTCCTTTGGAGAACTGGTATTTTGTCAACAGTGATGTCTATCTAGAACAAAAAAGTAATGTCTACGAGGCAAATCATGTTCATGTCAAAATCATTAAACTTTGCATGGCCTTGTCATGTGTCATGGAATGTTTTATAAGTCAATATCACTAAGAGGATTGGTAAGAAAAGTCAAACTATAGGACAAGTATAGGGAATAGGTTTGGTAGCAATTAGACTTTATTTTCAAATAAATATTTTTACAAGTCCAAGAATGTTGGAATGATAAATTTGATTGTTTTGAAATTGCACTATGTGGTTGTTATAATGGGAATAGGGATTTATGAATTTGTGTTTCAATGTGAGAATTTGTGAAATTGTTAAAATTTTATTTTATATAGTCATTCATTGAATTTGTTATAGGCAAGTGCATAGGTGATGTATATATCAGTTTTATTCATATTTTAAAGGCTAGTTCACCTTTAAATAAGTCAATATATGTTATTACATAAGCCACTCATTAAATGACAAAGGGGTTCAATAAGAGCATCATGTCACTTACAAGAATTGAAGCTTTGTGGGGAGGGTAAGAATCATTTCTTTCAACAACCCAAGTTACATCCAATAGACTCATATATAGGCTCTATTATTTGGTGTATGTGTTGGTTTTATAATAATAATATGGTGATTGTGGAGAAGGCTCGTGTGAACTACTTGTTGATATATATCACAATGAAGATCACCCTTAAATGTATAGAAATGCCCAATTTTAGATTATCTAATCCATTTGTTTACTTCAACTCTCCTAAGGGGTGTTTCTTGAGGCTCATGTGAAACTATTTGTTGATATATATCACAATGAAGATCACCCTTGCATGTATGGAAATGCCCAATTCTAGATTGTCTAATCCAATATTTCCTTGTTTGAATAGTTTGCATAAAACTTTGGGTTTGTTTTTCATCCCCAAAGTATGATATCCATGACTTTGTAGCTTTCCTCTTTCTCCCTTGTAAATCTTGGCCTTGGGGCATGCATCCCTTAAATGGTTGGTTTCTTAACACGCCCTCCATATAAAAGTTGTATTCTCAGAAACTCATTCCTCATTCCAATAAGAATCACTCCACTTTGGGGTAATTTTATCTATGTGATCCTAACCCAAGTGGAGTTCTACAAAAAGGTAAGCACAGGAAATTATTTCCTTTTGGATGTCATTGATGCCAACCTTCAAGTTAGTTCTAGCACTAGAAAAACCCACATTAAATGGGGATGTGTGTACTAGTCATCATATATGGCTTATCATTTCTAAATTGGGTTCTCAAAGCTAATGCTTGGAACCTCTCCCTTATAAATCAAATGCCTCATACTTAGCGTCTAATGATGATGGGGAATCCTAGAACTAGAGATGAGGGATTGATCTTATAATGAAAAGTAACTATAAATAGAACTTGTTACTTTCTAAATGATTGGAATCCCCAAGGGGTAGCTCAGTTGGTTGGAGTATGATTCCAAAGATACGCCCTGAATCCAATCATGAATCCAACTCTCTGGGTCCTTCGGGGTTAGGCTCCCAAAACTGGAGTCGATATGGAAAGGTCCCACCAAGTTCCCCCCTAGAATTATTACTGTGGATGTAGCGATCCCCAACCTGTATTCTTGAGGCTGTGAACTATATGGAAAAAAAGTTCTTGGGAATGATGGTGTATCTAAACTACAAATGAAAATTAATGATGATTACTATCTATAGGGGCTAGGAAGGTCAAGGTAGCTCGTATTCAAGCTAGGATTCATCATATTGGAATGGAGAGTAGTCCCACTCAAGAACTATTATGGATTGTAGCTAGAAAAGAAGATTACAAGAATATTGTTGTTGTTAGATTCAATGGTGTTATATTTACCCAATAGAAAGAAAATAAACATAAATTAATAATCATTGTAAAATGGTTTTTCATTCACAAGATATGATGAAAGAGCATAGGGTGGTCTGCAAACATGTAATGGTATCCTATACATCATTAGCTATGAGTTGGTGTTCAACATCTCATCATTAATGAAATGTGATGTAGCTCTTGAGGTAATGGCTAAATATAAATACATGGACCTTAATGGATGTGTCTTTGAGTTTTATAAATCCACGTGGAATTTAGTTGTGTTTGGAATGCTACAAGTATACCAAGTGATTATTAAGACTAGAATTCTAGGAAACCTTATCAATCAAGGAAATATAAAACTCATTCCTAAAGCGGGTGATCGTAAGTTTATCACTAAGGAATCCTACAACCTTGTTGAGTGTGTCTTACTCAAGCACTCAATCTAGGTAAAATAGATTACTTGGCCCTTTCATTATCTACATGTTAACTTAATTTGCACCAATCCTTATGGCCACTCATGTCTACTAGTCATAAAGTTGGCCCCACTCAGAGATGCATATGCCAATATTTACAGTTGCTTTAGGATTTTCTATAGCTAAATAGGAATGGAAATGAGGTCTTAATCATAACATGGAATGAAATATTTTTTATACCCTAATGGATCAAGGAGGCCTTCGAGTTATTAATGTTTGAAAGAAAGGGTTATACTAAAATTTCTAAATGGATTATTCATTCTCTACAAATGGAAACATTGGTGTGAAAATTGATCCTATGCAACTATGTTTACTCTCACCTACATTTTGACAAGGGTCAATGTGAAGGAATTAACTATTAGATCCTATTTCTCACTCCCACATCCATTGTCAAGATAGAGGGATATTTTATTGCCAAGAGTATTTGGAAGGCTTAGGAAATTGACAAACCTTTTATTTGTAGAATAAAATGGGTCTTTTTAGAGTCAAAATTTTATCCAATTACCTCTTCATGGTGGTTTCTTGTCATACTTTCTAACTACAAAACCTCGGCTAAATATACTTCATTGATTTCCCTTTTAGATTACATTGTAAATGCAGTAATCCTATTTGGAATAACTTATATTCTAAATTCGAGGATTGGATCGTGTGAGATAAGGTTGTTAAAAAAATATTTCAATTAAATCACTTTAATGAGTTCATCATCAACAAAATTTAAACCTCAATTCGTAACTTTCTTTTATTTAAATGGGGTATCAAACCTCCAAGAAATTGGTGGAAATATTAAGCTTGTCATTGTAGGAATCTCATTCCTTGAATACAAGTAAATCAATACCTATAATAGGATAATCAATGCTTTGTCGATTGATATTGACATCAATAAAGTCCTAAATATTTGTTCTAATTTCAATACATGGATATTTCATTTGAAGGCGATGTTGAAATTTCCATTGGAGCAAAAATGTACCACATATGTTTATATGAAGAAATATACTTTAAAACATTTTTTCTTTGTTTGGTTGGTTTGTGCTATATGAGATCATTCTAATTCCATCAGGAATATGTTCTATTTCAACCAAAAGGCTCAAGAAGGTTCAAATTAGGGTTTCAAATGCATTTGTATGTGCTTCTCTAGCCTAAGACAATCTATGAAGATGGCCTTGATAAGATACAAACGACTTTGGATAGTGGAATTTAATAGGGTCTAGCATAAGTTCCAAACTAAAATTTGTTTCCATCTCTATAAAGCTAGAAATTATGTTGTTTATAGAAAGTAAAGTTTGATGTCTCATTTGCTTGGTCTCATAATGTTGGTCTAATGGGCAATTCACCATTTCATATTCAAACACAAGAGGAGAAAAACTCATTATGTATTGACCACCCAATACAATATTCTTGGGGATTTGTGTCCAAGTTAGTATCGTAATTGAGTCCATTAAATTAGTCAAAAATAAATTAATTTATTTTTTGCACTCTTTCCATTTTGGGTGAAATTTGGGTGGTGGTCAATAACTCTATTGTCATCTTTTACTTGCAACCAAACTTGTCTTGATTACAATATCCACTTTAGAGATTGAATCAATTTTGAATTATTAGATTGCATCTGAAATTATGACAGTTTAAGCTTGTTAGTAGCGTATCCAAAATGATAACAAGAATCTTAAGTCAAAATAATATCAATTTTAGGGACAATAATAATGTTGGAAATATGTTCATTATAAATTCAAAAATAGTGTTTAATAAATAGAGTCAACATTAGGGTTGAAAATCAATAGTAAAATCAATTTGACAAAAAGATGACCTCCTCGACATAGAAAATTTGGAGGGAAAAAAGTAAAAACATACTTTTTCACCTATTTCTAAAATACATTCGAGTAAAGTTTTACAAAATATGTTTCATTTTTTCCCTTCCTAAATACTCAACATGCACCTCTTTAAAAAAATTAGACAAGTTGTATTTGATTTAGGAATGGAATTTGAATGTCAAAATGCTTGTCATGCATCTCTTTTATTTATACAAATGTATCTCCCTTACAACCTTAATAATGACCAAAATAAACTTATTTTAGTGTGGTAATCTAAGACACAATTTTGGACTCAATTGTGTGCAAAGAAATTTAAAAAAAAAACATAAACTAGGGAACATGATTCCACACGCAAACACACACTACTATATTAATAAAAAGGATTGTGGCCTAACTACACAACCAAAGGAGTGCATAGAGTCCAAAATTTTAGAGAGAAATACATCAAAAAATTTCATATTCTATTCAAAAGAAAACTTATCCAATGTCTTGGCCTATGATATAATGTTTGAAACTTAAATAGCTAATGACTATACTATCTTCACAAATTAACCATAGAGAATTACAAAATGACAAAACATGAGAAACCTACAACTAACATGCTAGACCAATCTACGACCTTTGTCATTGATGTCAACCTGTATCATTATATCACTACCTCTATGAACCAGTCACAATCACTGTCTCTGTCACAACGCCCCAATCACTGTCTCTGCAACCTATATCTCTGTCTCTATCAACCTATGCTTGTATCTTTGTATTTGTACATGTATCATTGTCCATGTCACAATCATTGTATCTCTATCCCAATGCCATAATCACTAACTATGTCACAGTGCCACTATTGATGTCATGATGCCACAATCATTGTCTCTGTTACAATTTGCCACTATCAATGTCACAATTCCACAATCATTGTCGCAATCATGATGTCTCTATATTTGTCACATTATATCAACATGTACATGCCTCAACTCTATATCCATAAACAATCATCCTTCTATTGTATTTGCATCATCAAATTTTATATCATATACATTTTCAAAACAATGAACATTCCAAGAGATGATACATATTCCAAAGCATAACCATGGACTATGCCAAGATAACCACTATCTTCTTTTCTGAAGCAATCATACAATATTCCCAGATAATCATCAATATCTATGTCAAGATCATCATGCAATATGCCTAGATAATCATCAATATCTATGACAAGATCACCATACAATACGCCTAGATAATCATCAAGATCTATACCAAGATAACATCAATATCTATGCCTAGATAACATCAATATCTATACCAACAAATCACCAATATATATCCCTACATTTATTATCAATATCTATGCCAACATAATCACCAATAGATGTGCCAATATCATCATAAAGCATGTCAAGATAAATACCAAGATCTATGTCAAGATCACCATCAAGTATGCCAAGAGAGAAGCATTAGAGCGCATACAATCTTCATACATTTCAATACAACAAGATGAAACCTAGCCCATGAGAGGCATGACCATCACAAGAGAGACCCACATACAAGAACCCTACATTTTCCAAGATGAAGAAACAAGAAAGAAACCTTTCACCGAAACAAGCTCTAGATCATGTCATTAGATATCCCTTCCAATAATATTTCCAACAAGCCAAGAATTTCTTGATTCCAATATCGTATGAGAAATTTATGTCAATTTTATCAATCTCCAAGAAAGAACAAAATATGATCCACAAAAAGTTCACATTGGCTCCTCCACAAAATTTTGCACTTTCCTTCAAGAGTTGTGCATTAGAAAAGAGAGATTTTATAGATTATCAAATGAAATGTTTTGATGTTCTATTTATACTTTCAGAGATGCTTGTATCTTATTTTAGGGTATGTTTAAACCTATCCTTAATTTGTGGATACATTTTAAGGGATACTTCAATGGGTCAATACCTCACTTTAAAGATCCATCATGACACTTCACCAAAACTTCAATATCACTCCATATATTCTCAAAAAGGGGCTTAGGGCTTGTCCACGTCATCATACTTGGTGGATACATCATTATTTATTGTGGATATCATTGCCACTTCATGTGGTCTAATGGGCCAAAGTAACACAACTTTCGGGATCATGTGGACCAAACATTATTGTTTTGGGGATACTTCATGCTTCACACCAACTTGCTTCGGACCATTGTTTAGAGGTTTCTTCAACTTTTATTGAACATTGTCTTGTGGACCATTCATTATTACTTTAGGGGCTACTTATCATGGTCATATAGACCAATCATTCTGGTCATGTAGACCCAACATCACTACTTTTAGGGTTATGTGGACCCATATTCATGATTTTTGGAGATATTTCAAAAAATGCGAACACTTCGCTACATTCCACTATTTTCGAAAACACTTCTCAACGTCCCCCAACATCCCCTCCGCTACATGGTATCACTACCTTCCACAACAACAACGATGCACACATTTTGCAATTCCTCCATGGAATAAATCAGGTGCACATTAAAAAACTACCACAATTAATAAATACTGGTGTTCTGCAACCATATTTCTGCAACATGCCATAAACTTTCCTCAAGATATCATAAACATTCTGCAACTTTTCAAAATAAGACATTATATTTTTGCAACTCTACATTCTGCATTCCTTCACAACCAATTAAATATTTCTGTAGTTACAAGCCATGAATTGGTCTCCTTTCCACTACTAACCCTAGGGTTTCTATAACTCAACAAAGATGGCATAGAAAAACCACACCATACCACAATTGTCTCGTAACTCAATTTAGGAAAATTGAAACATCTAGTCACTAACAACAATAGATTGAACCATCGTCATTCCATCCTCACCACTATACAATTTCATCCATCCTCACCACTAGAAAATTTCATCCATTCTCTATCGATTGAAATAAACACCATGCATCCATAGTATCAAACTTTGAAGAAAGAAATCATGGACTATCCTTTGTTGAGTATTATAACCATGCTTGCGTTGAACATGCAATTCAAATGGAATGGGTGGTATTTTTGTCTTGCAACACCCACCACGATCACCAACAGCGTAACCAAGGATTTTAACTTTAGTCATGTGATATTTGTTTGCCGCAACTATGAAAATTTTTGCACTCATGATGAACTCTGTTATTGGTTTTGGGTAGGCCTTTCTCCATGCAATGTTCTTATTTACCATCTTAAAACTATGTTATCCTTATCCTTTATTCTATCAATCACCATTCTCATTTTATCAATGTTCACAATGGAGTCACATCCATGAATGAGATCTAGCCAAAAGTAGTGCACAAGTTTGTTTGTATGCATAATCCAACAAGTTTACACCCCAACATTGGTGGTTTGTCACCCTAACTAGGTAAATATGGCTACTTCTTCACATCACTCCTCATCTTAGAAAATGTAGACAAGTCAATATCCCACACATCAAATGGTATTGTTTCTCTTATTTTCCAATAATTTCAGCTAAGTATACAAGCTATTGGTTTACCCACTAAACTGAGTATACCATTGGTTTACCCACTAAACGACAAATCTCTATGTTATTTAAAGATGATAGAACATGTATATAAAAAAATTAAAATTAAAAATTGAGCTCACTAACTCAAGAAAGGAGTCTCCAATCAATGGAAAACAATTTACTTTTCAAGGTAGGATTTGAGGCCAAAATTCTGAAATAAGTATAATCCCTTGCAAACCCTTAGTTTGAATTTGCAAGCTCAATTTGAAGCTTTGATAACTATTTATTTATACACCTTTGAGTTTGAAATATTTTTCGTTAGTATCTTAATATGTCTACTCTGTAATGTCGTAGGATTTATTGATATCCAATGTGCTAAGAAAAAATTACGGTAATTTTACCAAAACTTGTTGATTTTGGCCTTCTTGGAAGAGAGAACTTGTACATCCTACCACACATCGAATTTATTAGGTATGAATATGAAACTTTTACCACAATTAATTTGATATGGCTTCTTTATAACATAATTGGTGGCACTCAATTTAGAATTTTAGAACTTAATATATAACAATTTTACCCAGAACAATTGTTTAGGGATAGTTTTTAGGCTAGTCATAAACCCTAACTTACACATGGATTATCTCTGAATGTATAGAATCCTTGAACCTCAATTTTTTTCCAAATATACTTCCTTATATTCTCATTGTAACCTGAAATTTCAGACCCTAAAACTTCACCAAAAAGATATGGATTGAAAATGCCAAAGTTGACTCTTTTCAAGGAACCATACCTTCTAGATTAGTAAAAACCCTAATTTACACATAGTGGATCTAAACAATTATAGTGAGAAAGAGGCTATAATTTTGACACAAGTTACTTCTGTATGTCCTGTATGTACCCTAAAACATCATAGTAAAAAAATTGGAGCTAAAATAGCGAGATGACTGATTTGAAAGAGCCAAACTTTAGTATTAAAAATTATTCCTTTTTTCCAAAGAAAGATCTCTGACACCACTTGTAATATACTTATACCGATAAATTTAGAGAAAATATAGAAAAACACAAGATAAAATAGATAGGTATGTTCACTTGCCTCTTAAAGGGGATAACTCTAAGAGCAAAACTCTAAATAAAATGACAATTCTTTACTCACATTGCATAAATTACTAATCTATATATAGTGATTCAAATCCAAAATCCAACTACCTTTGGTCCCACTATTAATAAGGATCAACCAACTATGGGCCTTTATTCAATAAGAATGACCCTTTAACTAACTAATGGGCCTTGTGGCCTTGTATATTTATCATTAGAGGAAATTTGGGGTCTAAAATGGGCCTTATAAGAAAACGTGCCAAAATAAGTTTTTGTGAGTTGGAATTCAAGAACCAATAGAATTTCAATAAAATAAGTCAACCATAATGGTTGAATTGACATATTTGTCATTAAAAAAAACTACTTGTTTTGTTCGTTTTTTCGACATATCTCCTTGTGTTTTTACTCAAATTTCGATCGGGAGAGCTCGTTGGATGTGGAATTCGATTCCGCATCCAACGAGTACCCACACTGCATACTCGTTGGATGTCATCATCACGTTTTTTTCAGGTATTTCTTGGTTTTGGGGTAGCGGGGTCCGTCAAAAGTATGCAGTGTGGGTACTCGTTGGATGCGGAATCAAATTCCTCATCCAACAAGCTCTCCCGATCGAAATTTGAGT
>LPNX010235741.1:254444-330889 GCA_001517045.1 Pseudotsuga menziesii
AAATGAAGCAAAATGTATGTGACTCATAAAAGTACATATGCGAGAAGTCATGATGTGTAAGGAAATGAAACAGTAGTCTCCAACATGGATGACTAATAGGCTTAAAAGGAGAAAGGTGGATAAACATATCATGACGCAAATGATTTTCTAAAAGGCGTCTTATGACAGCAAATGGCTTGACGTGTGCAATCCAAGCTTAATTCCTTCAATATTTTGATGAAACAGTTGTGTTATTGATGGAAAATCACTTCTACATAAAATTTAATCAATGTTGAACCTGTAAATGCATAGCACTAATCCTGTAGCAAAAATTGTGAGAGCATCGAAAAACATAAAATGTAAAAAAACTATGTGTTTATCAAATCAAATTCTAAAAAAAAAAAAAATGTGTTTTTACCTACCGGTTGTCGCACGTCTTTAGACAATCGTTTTTGTTAAGATATGTGACTTTAAAAACCATTTTAGCATGAAAACATAAAAACATGATTATGATGTTTCAAGAAGTGAAACGTCCATTTGCAATTTAATTATATATGTGTGTGTGTGTGTGTGTGTCTGTGTGTGTGATTTTTATGTTTGACCTAACATGTTTATTATTAATTTAATTATTATTATTATTATTATTTAATTTTGCGTTGTTGTCATAAAAACAACAAAAGAAAGCAAATGTTTGTTTTTCAACTTTTAATTGTTTTATTATTAATTTTTTATATGTTTATTGTTAAACTTCAAGAATTCAAAGTTGATTACATGCAAACCTCACACTTAGTTTCCAACCAAAACTCAAAAGGCCTTAATCAACCCAAAAAATAAAATCAATAAGTATCCGAACTGGAACCCCATTGAAACTCCAGAAACATTGTTGATGGAAAATAATGCATCCTTATCTGTTAAGTTATGCATCTCCTCATAATTCCCAATATCATTGGAGAGATATTGCAGTAATCCTAGCGATTCCATATGCTTAATTGCAAAATCCAGATTTCTCAAAACAATCATATTCCTAGTCAAGACAAGACACCTAGAAGATCCATTAAAATGTATATAATAGACTTGACTCTACATGATAATTGAAAGCTTTTAAATGAGATAAAAATCTCTTGGATAGTTTCCCTCAAGGTTGGGATCCAACACCATTGATATGCATACAATTTCTACTTTTGTGATTTGTTGAAAGAGACAATAATGAACCCCCAAATTAAGAGCAGTGTTCATGATAGTCATACATGTCATGATTTGTTGAAAGACATGCTTGATTGCTTAGAGATATCATAAAATAGGTTCAACTTAACTTCCCCTTCTGGATCATTTCATCAAACAATGTCTCGATGTTTTCTAGCTGCCCTACCACGATATACATAGTAATCATAATAGTGTAACACACAACATCAAGCTGACATCGATGAAGTGAATAACTTGGGGAGAGCAATGAACCTCAGACATATAATTTAAGAATTTCAGTGTTTCAAGTGGTTTACACAACATCCTTGTGAACGATGGTTTTTTTTAGGCTGGAGGTTCACCTGTGGTTATCCTTATCGCCTAACCATGTGCTTCAACCAGCCATCAATTAACAACTTTTCCAAATATGCATCATCCAAGATAACCATCACTAATCTCTACCTCTGAGAGCCGGATATGGAAGCTCCATTTGTTATTAGTTTCTCCCTTAGTTGATTTGTTTGGCTCAAATCTGATCAAATCAATTTTCAACCGATCAGTCAATTGCAGGATGGCGATCATCAGAAAATCGTGGGGCTGATACTACAATAATAGCTACTCTGTCCATTCAATTAGATCACAGGATGTGTGCAATGTAGATAACCTACAAATATGAATTTAATATAATGATGTTTACAATGTTGTTATCGACTCTATGATTCACAGGAAGGTGATTTACCTTTTGCATGTATTTTGGTAGAGCAACTCTGATGCAGGAGCATCGTGGCATGCCAGAAATGTGCTGAGTTGGTCACATGCTGTGGCAATTTGTTTTTATTTGTTTATTTTGTTGAGTCAAAGTTTGTTAGCCATAGGAAGGATTCTGTATCATGACTCCCTGCGTGGAGATAAAGCATCCGACTGTTTGTTTGAGACAGGGACATTTCTCATCATACTATGTAATCGGTTGTTTTCAGTTGCAGGACCACTCAACAGAAGTGGTCTTAGTTTTAGTTTAAAAATAAATTTTAGGGATGTTGAGTGGGTTTTTCTCTTCAGCATTTAGAATTTTGAGTTGCAGAGAAGAGGACAGACCTGTGTCTGACTCCTACTTGTAATATTATGAAGAATCGAAAGGAGAAAGATACAAGCTGTGTGTGTTTTCCTTTGTTGCTTAATAGAAGGATTAACCGTGTGTTCGTAGGGTTGTTAGCCTTTATGCATGTATTGTGTTGAACTGTGTATTTTCGTAGAGCCGACTTAGGTGTTTTCCTGAACATTTATGTATTTTAGTGAAGTGTTGAATTCATGCATCAATTTCTTGTTTGAATAGTTGAAGTAAAGTGTAGATGCATCCATAAGAGTGATAGGCTAAAGAATCAGATCAATTGCGGGATGGATTGATCCATTCCATGATCAATCAGCGCAACCCGCATATTTTCTACCATTAATGAGTTTTGCAGAGAATGAACAATGGAGATTGATTCCGTAGATAAAGATATGGTGATCTAGAAGAAGCCCGCAATGAAAGTTGCAAGGAAGTTAACATATCCACAAAGATCTGTGAGGTCCGCATCAAGAAGAAGATCGACGGTCAGAGTGAAGGCCGCAAAGATATGACAGCTATGAAAATTGCGGGGGAAGAATTGTGAAGAGGAAGTTGTGGGGGAGAAACTATGGGAAATTGTAATCCCGCATCCTGCATCTCGCAACTTAATTGTGATAAGGCCGTTGCGGAACGAAAATTGTGGAGTGCAATGTTGGGTGTTCGAGATCCTGCATCCCACAACCCACATGCAGAAACTCTGTTGTGGAAATAGATTTGCGGAATGATGCTTGCATAGGCAAAATTGAGGGGAGGCAGTTTTAGAGTACAATTTGGTCGTTCGGTTGAATTAGGAAGTCCTGCTAAGTGTAGGAGCCACTAGATCCTGGAAGTGTTGGTTGGGTTGGATGAGGTCTATCCCCACCTGCACCAATTTTGGTATCAGAGTGGGAAGAGATGTCCTATTGGGGAATTCCACAGTTGATATTGTGGGTAGAATTTCTGAAGGAGCAAGGAGAAGCTCGTGTGTGAGATAAGTGTAGTAGTAGAAGCCTAGAAAGAGCAAAGAAGAGTGCTCAAGAGGTTCTAGATAAAGGACCCGTGTTACCAAAATACCAAGGACTGAGAAGAGGCTTGGTGAGGTAAGTTATAACAATGTGAAAGAGAACTATTATTGCATAGTCTTAGTGTGAGAAGATGGTTGCACGCATTGGAAGAGCAAGAGGTTGTGACATAGGTCGACCAAGGGTGGAACGCTGAAGTTCTAGAGGAAATGAGAGAGTTAAGAGCACGTCTAGAAACTATGGAGACAGACAGACAAAGAGACACAGAAGCAGGAGATGTAAGTGAACCTGAGGATGAAGAGAAAAGAGAAGAATCTACACCTATGCAGGAAACACCAGAGTTAAGATATTTTAGATCTATTTTGGGAGTAGCTTCAAGGCCGAGACCGGAGTTGCCTACCTATGACGGAAGTCTCGTCGCGGAGAACCTTATTGATTGGATCAGTGAACTGGATAAGTACTTTGAGTACGATGAGGTAGAAGAAGACAAGAGAGTCGGAATGGCTGTGACAAGGTTGAAAGGGCATGCATCCTTGTGGTGGGATAGTGTGCAAGCAGAAAGACAGAGGAAGAATAAGTCATTGATAAAGAGCTGGGATAGAATGGTAGCAAAGATGAGGGCTAAGTTCTTTCCCAAATATTACCAGTTGATTATGTATAGGCAGGTACATAACGTTAGGTAAATATTGTTAACAGTGAAAGAGTACATTGAAGAATTTTACAAAGTAAACTTAAGGGTTGGATATGTGGAAGAATCAAGAGAGAAGGATGCTAGATATGTAAATGGTCTAAGGATGGATATCCAAGAAGAGATAAGCATGATATCACCTAGAACAATGGAGGAGGCATATCAATGTGCCTTAAGGGAAAAAGAAAAGATAGCACAAAAGCACAGCTTCAATAGATTTCGTGGTTTAGCTAGAGAAAGAGGGAAAGCGACTGGAAGAGGAAGATTTGGACCACGGAGAACAGAGTCTAGTAACTCTATCCAGCAAGAACAGCATGATAGAGGAGGTGATTCTAGTAGAAGAGGAACTTGCCAAGGAGGTAGAGGTAGAGGAAGAGGCAGAGAAGCTATTGTTAGATGCTACAAATACAATCAGTTGGGGCATAAGTCATTTGAATGTCCAGGGAAAGAGGACGCAGGATAGAGGGGATCCTATGTAGCTCAGAATGAGAAGTAGCAAGAACATACGACCGTAGAGGAAGTCTTGCCAGAGACAAGAGAGTCATTGATGATGAACAAGGTCTTGTTGAAACCTGACTCAAGAGCACGCAGAGCCTGCTCAAAGAAAATAGTTGTCCAGGACTACATGTAAATTCCAATCCTGAGTGTTGTAAAATGTTGATTGACAGTGGGAGTACTAATAATCTTGTTTCCATATAGATGGTGGAATAGTTGAGTTTGAAGAAGACCAAGCACCTTGTTCCATACAAAGTATCTTGGTTACATAAAGGACATTAAATCCTGGTGAGTGAACAGTGTGTAGTTGATTTCCAAATAGGTCCATATAAGGACAAGATTATGTGTGATGTGATGCATATGGATGTTTTTCATATATTGCTAGGAAGACTGTGGAAATTTGATAAGAAAGTAACTCATGATGGTAGGAGTAAATATCATAGTTTCAAGCAGAATGGGATGATACATGTACTTCACCCTTTACAAGAAGGTATTACAGCAGGACAATCAACACCTAAAGTTCTGATGTTGTTAGGAAAGGAATATTTGTAGCGGATTGAGAAGGAAGAGTTGAATTATGCTGCGGTATGTAAGCCAAGAGTGGTGACGATGAATACCAGCATGGCAGACCTACCTAAGGAGATTCAGGAGATGCTGAGTGAGTATAGTAACATTGTGGTGGATGATTTACCCAATGAACTACTGCCAAAGAGGGATATAAGTCATCAGATTGATTTTATTCCAGGAGCCAGTTTACCAAACAAGGAAGCATATAGGTTGACCCCTCAAGAGAATGAAGAATTGAGGAAGCAAGTACAAGGCTTGTTGGACAAAGGATTGGTTCAGAAGAGTCCGAGTCCATGTGCAGTACCAGCAGTACTGACACCAAAGAAGGATGGTGAGTAGAGGATGTGTACTGACTCCAGAGTAATTAAAAAGATTACTATTAGATATAGATTTCCATTACCAAGGATGGATGATATGAAGGATTGTCTAAGTGGGGTGACATGCTTTTCAAAACTGCATTTGAAGAGTGGATATCATCATATCAAGATCAGGGAAGGAGATGAGTGGAAGACATCCTTCAAGAAAAATGACAGGTTGTATGAGTGGTTGGTCATGCCATTTGGATTGTCCAACGCACCAAGTACTTTCATGAGGTTGATGAATGAAGTATTGAAAGATTTCAAAGGTAAGTTTGTGATAGTTTACCTTGATGACATTTTGGTTTTCATCCAAACAGAAGAAGAGCATCTGAAGCACTTGAGATATGTTTTAGAGAGGCTACAACATGAGAAGTTTCTGATAAATGTGAAGTAGTGCACATTCATGAAGACAGAGCTAGTACATTTTGGCTTTGTTATCTCGAGAGATGGGTTGAATATGGATCCAGAAAAGGTGCAAGCAATCATTGATTGGTCTTCACCTAGGAATATATTTGAGGTAAGAAGCTTTCATGGATTGGAAATTTTCTATAGGAAGTTTATAAAGAATTTCAGTGGTATTTGTGCATCTATTGTTGAGACAATTAGGAAGGATAGACAACCATTTCAATGGAAAGCAGAGGCTGAAAAGAGTTTTCAGTTCTTGAAGAAGAAGATCATTGAACAACCAGTATTGAAGTTACCAAACTTCAACCACCCTTTCCAAGTAAAGTGTGATGCTAGTGGAGTAGCAATCGGGGATGTACTCAGTCAGAAGGATAGGCCTATAGCGTATTTTAGTGAGAAGCTGAATGATGCAAAACAGAAGTATTCATCTTATGATAAGGATTTTTATGCTACTGTTCAAGCAATGAAGCATTGGAGACATTATTTAATGCCTAGAGAATTTTTGTTGTACTCTGACAACCATGCATTGCAGTATATTGTGCAGCAACCTAAGTTGAACCTGAAACATGTCAAGTGGGTTGAGTTCTTATAGAGCTTTACCTTTGTGTTGAAACACATAAGGGGACAGTCAAACAGAGTAGCTGATGCTTTGAGTAGGAGACTGTTGATTATGCAAGATAATCAAATCCAGGCCTTGGGATTTGAGCATTCGAGAGATTTGTATGAAGCTGACATTGATTTCCAGAAGGCTTATAGGGCTTGTAAGAATCCAGTGGATGTGGAAATAGAGCCATGGATGGAGTATACACTTCAAGATGGTTTACTCTTTAAGAACAGTAAGCTGTGTATACCAAAGTGTTCTATGAGAGAGAACTTGATACAGGAGAAGCAAAATGGAGGTATGGCAGGTCACTTTGGAAGTGATAAAACCTTCGGACAGTTGGGTCATTTTTATTTTTGGCCAAAGATGAGGTCTAAAATTGAGAGGTTTGAAAGCATATGTAGAGTATGCCAGCATGATAAAGAGAGGACCCAAAACACAGGATTGTACACACCATTGCCTATTCTAACTAGGCCTTGGGATTCTATGAGTATGGATTTAATTCTGGGTTTACTAAGAACTCAGAGGGGACATGATTCTATATTTTTTGTTGTGGATAGATTCACTAAGATGGCACATTTCATTCTGTGCTACAAGACTAGTGATGCCACACACATTGCCAATTTGTTCTTTGATGAAGTGGTGAAACTACATGGTTTACCTAGAAGCATTGTATCAAACAGAGATGTGAAGTTCACAGTTCATTTCTGGAGAACCTTGTGGAAGGAGTTGGGTACCAGACTGAATTTCAGTTTAGCATATCACCCACAGTCTGATGGACAAACTGAAGTAGTCAATAGGATTCTGGGAAACATGTTGAGGAGTTTGATTGGAGAGAGTTCTAAGCAGTGGGACAGAGTATTAGCTCAAGCTGAGTTTGCCTATAATGATTCATCAAACATAAGTATAGGGATGAGTCCATTTCAAATTCTGTATGGAGTGCATCCAAGAGGAGTGTGTGAACTTCGTGACTTAGGTCAATTGGAGAAGAGAAGTGGAGATGGAGAAGAGTTTGCTACAAGAATTAGTGAACTTCAGGAGCAAGTGAAAGCAAGGTTATAGCAGAGTAACATGAGTTACAAGGCCATAGCAAATTCTAGAAGGAGAGAAAAGAACTATGAAGTGGGAGATATGGTATTAGTGTATCTAAAGAGAGATAGATTTCCAAAAGGGGAGTATAACAAGCTGAAGATGAAGAAGATTGGACCCTGCAGAATACTCAGAAATTTTTCAGCAAATGCTTATGAATTAGAGATGCCTACAGGAGTGGGTATTTCACCAATATTTAATGTAGGATATCTATATCCTTATGTAGCAAGTGATACTAGAACCTTTGCGGAAGAAGGTGAAGATCCTACTGAGGACTTACAATAGGTGAGGTAGATTCCTGTGACACAACCATTGGAAGTTGAGGCCATTCTGGACACTAGAGTGACGAAGAGTACAAGGAGGAAGGACTATTTGGAGTATTTGGTCAAATGGAAGAAGCGATCGACAGAGGATTCCACTTGGATTAGCGCTGCAGAGTTGCAAGCCAAGGCTTTCAATGTAGCTAATCTAATGAACATGGGTTCATAATTTTTCTACCTTGTGAATCTGATGCAAGAGCATCGTGGCATGCCGGCAATGTGATGAGTTGGTCACATGATGTGGCATATTTTTTTTATTTGTTTATTTTACTGAGTTAGAGTTTGTTAGTCGTAGGAAGGATTGTGTATCATGACTCCCTGCGTGGAGATCAAGCATCTGGTTGTTTTTTTAAGACAGGCACGTTTCTCATTGTGCTATGTAGTCGGTTGTTTTCAGTTGCAGGAAAACTCAACAGAGGTGGCCGTAGTTTTAGTTTAAATATATAGTTTAGGGATGTAGAGGAGGTTCTGCTCTTGATCATTTAGAATTCTGAGTTGCAGAAAAGAGGACATACATGTGTCTAATTCCTACTTGTAAATATTTTGAAGAATCGGAAGGAGAGAGATCCAAGCTATGTGTGTTTTCCTTTGTTTCTTAATAAAAGGATTAACCGTGTGTTCATAGGTTTGTTAGACTTTATGCATGTACTATGTTGAACTGTGTATTTTCGTAGAGCCGACTTAGGTGTTTTCCTTAACATTTGTGTATTTCAATGAAATGTTGAATTCACACATGAAATTCTTGTTTGAATAGTTGAAGTAACGTGAAGATGCATGCATAAGAGTGATAGGCTAAAGAATCGGGTCGATTATAGGTTGGATTGATCCATTCCATAATCAATCGATGCAACCCATAGATTTTATGCCATTAACGAATTTTACAGAGAACGAACGGTGGAGATTGAGTTTGCAGATAAAGATATGGCGATCCAGAAGAAGCCCGCAATGGAAATTGTGAGGAAGTTAACAAATCCAAAAAGATCTGTGAGGTCTGCATCAAGAAGCAGATCGACGATCGGAGTGAAGGACGCAAAGATTTGACGGCTAGGAAAATTGCAGGGGAAGAATTACAGAGAAGAATTTGTGGGGGAGCAACTTTGAATAGTTGGAATCTCAGATCCCGCATCCCGCAACCCAATTGCGGGAAGGTTGTTGCTAAATGAAAATTGTGGAGTGCAACGTTAGGTTTTTGATATCCCGCATACGGAAACTCTGTTGCAGAAACAGAGTTGTGGAACGACGCTTGCGAAGGAAAAATTGCGGGGGGGCAGTTTTAGAGCAGAATTTGGTCATTTGGTTGAATTAGGCAGTCCTGCTAAGTGTAGGAGCCACTAAATCCTGCAAGTGCTGGTTGGGTTGGTTGAGGTCTATCCCCACCTGCACCAAAATATTTTTCCATGGGCATGTCTACAGTTGAGTGGGTGAAAAGGAGGATAAAACATACTAGAATTGTCCACTGATCAACGATCGGATATATGGCTGACAGTGGTATGATATCTACCAAGGCCTGAATAAAGTCGATATTCGATCGTTTAATAGGAAAGTAGCTTCTGGAATGAATGATGACAGTTTTAAGGGTGATCTGTAACCATTAGCTCATAGATCTCAGAAATAATCCCTCAATAGATAGAATACACATTGACCTTCTCAGTTAAGCAACGCAATGTCAATAAAAATAGTGGAATTTGGTTAATAATTTTAGGAGCATATCCCAGAAATCACACATGACAACATCCTTGCTCTTATTTAACACCACTGAATGTGCATCCTTGTGGCATGCAATGAGCATAAAATATTTGATCTCATTTATTTGTTGCTGTGCCTTGGGCTCCCTTCTCTCATTTTTCTATGTCGTTTAATTCTGGGGCAGAAAAAACGTTGTTTTAGCTGTTAAGAATGGTGAAGACACAATTAGACTCAAAATTGTCATCACAAAACAACAGCTCGTAGAGTTGCTAGCCAAAGATCCTACCAACAACATATTTGTGTTGGAGAGTCTGATGGTTGGGATTCCACAAGTAACCGGAGATTCTACTTCTAGTGATAAAATTATGGTTGGAGACCTACACTAGAGAGGATTGTCGAGGGTTGTGATGTATAGTTTCTGCATTTTACGTTCGGTTTTGGCATTTTTCTCTTGGCTTCTAGATATATGTGTAAAATTGTTGTGTTACTCTGTGTCACTTCTATGACAGCTCTAAATTTTATGAGTTATACAATATGATTTTTTAGCTAGGATTTGATTGTAGTTGTATTACACTAGAGATTATTGTATAGGATTTTTCTCTGAACTAAATGACAACCATCATGTTTGTATATTAAATCTGACATACCAAGCACTTTTTGGATTAAAGAATTTCAGTATTTTCTTTCTTTTTATTACTTTAAAACGTTAGTTCAGAACTTATGCGTATGTATATGATTGAAGATATGATACATAATTTTTATTTTGTTTTGGCATAGCCTTTAAATTTATCTCTTAAACTCCAAACCAGTGAGGTGTTCTTTTAAAACTGTGACAACCAATCCAACAAAACACATCGTGATTCAACACTTGGCTGAACGCCTTTTGTCATCGTGATTTTACGAATGTAGTTAGAAGAAACCTAACATATGCATCCAGAAGTACATAAAGGTGATATACATCATGTGTGTCAAAAAAAATTCAGTGAGTATCTAGTGGAAAGGAGTCGGTTGGATGGTGGCACTCTTATGATTCTCCTTTCGTTCAACTTCAACTTTCTAGAATTCAACCCAAAGATTAACAAAAAAGAACATTTTTGAAAGCAGCGATAACCATCTACTTCATAAGGCCAGCTTGATAATACAGGGATCGATATCCTCAACAACAATTTGGGAAAAATAAAATTCATTCCATCTGCAAGTCATCCCATGCTGCCAGAATCTCAATCTAGGTTGATCTGAAGAGTGTATGGTCTCAAGGAGGTGCGCCCTAGCATGCGGTGGGTCAATCACTAGTACGTTCAGTCCATCTAACAGACCAACGGACCAACAGCAAGCGTTGGATGGACCGAACGTACATGTTTTTTAAGCTCAGGCCAATATAACATGACATAACGGACCAACAGCGAGCATTGGATGGACCGAACGTACATGTTTTTTAAGCTCAGGCCAATATAACATGACATGGGAAAGGGCGATGTTAGACAGGACATGTCACTTGTTTCAAGTCATCTCAGAAACAATTTTTGGAGGGGAGGTGATAAGATTTGAACATGAGAAGCTAATCGCTTGGAGGCGTGTTCAACCAGACATTGACGTCTCCTCTAATTTATTGTAGGTGGCATGGAAGAATACATATCCAGAGTTGAAAATCGAGCCCAACCCCCCACACACCAAGACTCTATTTCCTATCATTTTGTTTTTTTTTTATTCAAGGCTGAAGCCTCTTCGGATTGGTTAATTTCGTTGACAAGTCAAAGTGTGGTTTGATTATCAAATTGTGCATTTTGGTGTTTTTACTTTTTTTTTATGTTTTGTTTTTTTTTTTTTATTATTCCTATATTGGAAAAACTTAAATGTTTGTTTTTATTTTTTTATTTTTAAATTTATTTCATTCCTAAAAAACTGTAAAATTTATTAAATAAAGATAAATGGAAACTATTTTAGCACATGAATATTTGAAGACATAAATTTGACCATTTTTACATTGTCATCATTCCTGAAAACAATTTTAAGCATCCTAATTTATGCTTTAGATCATGCATACTTATTCCAAATGAAAACTAAACATGTTTTATTCCTTCAACCTATCTACTCTAGTCTAATTGGAAATTAAAAATTATCTATGTTAATGAAATTTCTAGTGTAACCATACATGTAACAAAAGTAAAAATATGTTCACATTCAATTTTGTAAGATGAAATCTAAAATATACAAGAATGTGTGAATTTAGCTATTGAAAATATGATTCAATAAAATAAAAACACAAACATTGATCTAACTCGGTACTGATCGCTTGGAATCATCGTTCGATAAGGCTTTCATAGGTTCAGATCATTCGATATCTCATATTTGTCCTCCTCAATCTCATGTTCGAATAGTTGTTCCCCATCAGATGTACATGACTCTTCGAATGCTAGTTCTTCATTTGCTTCTGGAGGAGTTGTTAAGCCCTTGACTGCTATCAAGATCTCTTCTTCCTGAGAAAATGAGATCTCCTCTTTTACTAGGATTTGAGTGAGTTGTTCCAAACGTATATTCGTCGTAAAATCATATTACTGGTAATCAAATTAAATGGTACAAATGAAAAAAAATGGTACAAAACAGTACGAAATAATAGATAAACAGGTACAAAATCAAAGGCAAACTAGTATGATATCAAAGTTAGCGCGTAATGAAAACAATCCAAACTTACACTAAAAAATGTAAATCAAAATAATCAACTAGATAAATGCACACTTGCATAAAAAACAAACTCACATAAAAGAAATACTCTTGCAGAAAATGAAAGAACTTTTTGCGAAAATTAAACACTCTTGCAGGAAAATCACTCTTTGTGAAAAGAATTAAACACACTTGCGAATAAGAAACTTATTTGCATGAAAAGGAACAAGGTTTTGGGGCGACCCACCAAAGTGGATGCATTAAGATGTTACACCATGAAAACTCCATAGTGAGGTCGTCCTTGCGTATTACCATTTCCCCTCCCCCTTGTTGTGCAATATAAAAGCAACCTATCTACCTACCTAAACTCCAATCCCCCTTTAGCACCTCCCTGTCAACAGCATCAAAATGTTGGTGAAAAATATTAAACAATTAATAACGTATCCAACAATTTAAATTGTCTACCCAAGGAGAGCGTAAACTTGTGAGCTACATGCAAAATATATGCAGGATTGGAGTAACACTAACCTAATATAATATTTGAAAACAAAACACACGCGACTAAAATGGAATTTAAATCTAGGAAAGCACGAAATTCCATAAAAAGAAACTAGTCTACTGCTTAGTAATGAAACACACAACTCAAATTGAATATAGTTTATGAAAGCAGGAAATTACATGAAAATAAATCTAATCGAGAAAAGAATGAAGTTGCGTCAAAATAAAATTAACTAGGAAAGCATGAAATTGCATAAATTAAACCTAGTTAAGAAAATGTGAAATTAAAAAATGGAAAAATCATCTACACCAAACACATGTGAGCTCACACTAATAATTCATAAGAAAGCTATCCAAATCAATTATGTAGAAATCAAGAAGTTTAGATTACATCACCATCTCCATTACACAATAATCAAAATCCACTACATGACTAAAAGACTCTACATTAACTTAGGACTAAAGAATCTTCTACTAACTACTCACTTTTTATTAGCTTCCTCCTCTCCCAAATGAAGAGAGAGCACTCTTACTTATACATGAATTGATTTGAAAAGATGATAAGCAACTAATAAATGTAGATCCACTTTTCTCTCTCAAGTAGGTACAACCAATTTCCAATAATTACAAAATATTATCCCTTCAAATCCTCACAAACCCTCTCACAAATATTAGATAAGATATTCTATCCATATTTCCATGATCTTCTCCTTGGAATAAACTTGAATAATTATTTCCATATCTCCTTCAAATCTTCAAAAGTGGGAGGAAATATCCAAGAAGGTTTTTGAATAATCATTTTGTTGAAAATATTCAAATATTCCTACACATTACAAATCTCACACAACTTTGAGATATATATGAAAATATGTCATTTTTCTAATTGTGTCGAGAGGCGCTCTACATCCCAGTATGGGGGAGATCTTGTAACGTTACATAATGTTATGTATCGTTATTTTTATTAATAAAATATAAAAAATTAATTATAAGCCAAAATAAATGTCAGCGAAAAAAACAACCTAATATGGAGGAGATGTTCTAATCTTCCTATCTAACAAAACAATAAAAAAATAAAAAATTTAATTATCGACAAAAAAAATGTGGTTCAGAAAAAGAAAAAGAAACACAATATGGGGCAGATGTTGTAATGTTCCTACCTAACAAAATAATAAAAAATAAAAAAATGAATTATCCGCAAAAAAATGTTGGCCTTGCACATGGTTTTAGAACCATGTGCAAGGCCTTCTAAACAACCCATGGTTTTATTGTACATGGTTTAGGAGGGCCTTGCACATGGTTTTAAAACCATGTGTAAGGCCTCCTAAACAACCCATGGTTTTATTTTACATGGTTTAGGAGGGCCTTGCAAATGGTTTTAAGACCATGTACAAGGCCTCCTAAACAACCCATGGTTTTAGGACGGCCTTGCATATGGTTTTAAAGCCATATATGGGGAGATGTTGTAATGTTCGTTCCTAAAAAAATAATAAATATTATATGTCGGCTATAAATAATATTAAATATTAATAATAAAAATATTATATGTGGACCTTAAATAAAAAGTTGTGTCTTTTGGTTTGAATCAAATCAATGGATATATATAGGACACACCAAAGTTGATAGCTCATTGAGTGCAATACCTAAAAAGAGGTTTGCACCTCCAGAGATTAGCTATTGCACTCAATGAGCTATCATCTTTGGTGTGTCCTGTATATATCCACTGATTTGATTCAAACCAAAATACAAATCTTTTTATTTAAGGTCCACATATAATATTTTTGTTATTAATATTTAATATTATTTATAGCAAGTGTTGTAGAAGACAAATCACAAAGAACACTTATCGCAGATTGCAGATAATTGAAGTCACAGGATGCAAATTAGTGCAGAGTGTTGAATATCGTATATCTTAGAAGACACAGTAGATACAAAAACAAAGAAGACGCAAAATCATAGTTATGTTGTATTTTATTCTTTTTAGGGTGGCAGGAAGGGGCAAGGAAAGGGATTTGGTGCTTCCTTCCAATTGGTGTTGGAGAATATAGAAAAAGGAGTTGGTGCTTCCATTCAGTTGGTGTTGAAGAACAAGAATAGGATATTGCAGTCTTCAATCAAAGTGATTCCTCACTACAACAAGTTGGAGTTTGTGCAAATATGACCGATATCCATTCAGGTCGGTGCCTAAAATTAGCAAGTTGGCTCTTGCACAGTAGATAGTACTTATAGGTTGGTGCATGTAGTCTGTGAGTTGGTGCTTACAATTAAGTTGGTGCTTGAGTGATTTGGTGCTCACATTTTAGATATTATTATCTCTTATCCATGTAATCAACATTTTATAAATATACATATATATAAAGTTTAACTACAGATTCTTTGTGCAATTGTGTCATTTACTGTTTTGAAAAGAAAAAAATTGAAGTATAAATTTGTTAAGTGAAAATTGAGTAATATGTGCTTTATACTAATTCACCTCCCCTTTCAACATAATAACTGTAACCCTAACATGAATACATGATTAAGGGCACATGCCAAGTTGGATGAATCCGAGTTGTTACCAAGAAAGGGATCCTTGTCGATAACATAACATTTTGTTTGTTGCTCCATTTTAAAATCGTTTAGTTCATTTGAAAAGGAATTTGCAAATAGGTCTAAATGTTTTTCCTTTGTATCACAATTTTGAAAAACATATGGGAATTAGGCCCTAAAATACATGCCAAAAATAAGGACCCAAAATTTGTGAAAAGATGTGAGAAGCAAAAAGGATAGTTTTTTAGATGTCTTTCGATAATATCAAATCTCTTTTATTCATTAAAATAAACAATTAACCAATTTTAAATATCAATTATTTTAAATTATCTATTTTATATTTTTATTTTGCTCATATCCATTATTAATTACACATTGTAGTGATTAAATAAATATAGTTATACAACTATTTGTAGATGAACCAAATAATCCTATGGTCTTGCAATGCAATAATCAAAATAAATCTCTCAAATAGAATCCAATATTTCAGAAAAGAATCAAATGCATACCCAATATCATGATGTGAAATTGAAAATGGTTGCAAAAGAATTGTGATACAATTTTGCATTTTTTAAGATATCTTACCCAACAAACTTGATGCTAAAGGTATGCACTCAAGTTAAAGGGGTGGATTGTATTAAATATATCTAGCTATAAGTGTATATGTGAAATACAAGATATGAATGTGTATGGACATATTTTTTTCATGAGAGAACTAAAGGAGGAGATTCACATTATTTATTTGAAATTATATGGGAAATTAAAAGAAAATTTGATTTGTAAGTTGTGGAAAGCTTCATTTGTTCAATGAAACATTCACTCTAAACTTTGTACAATCATATTTATGAATATATGTTTTTTTTTAAATGTGAATGTCCATTCATGTATCTACATCAAGAATGCATATGACTTTTGTTCTCATTTTAGCACTGAATTAATAGGTACATTGAAGAGGTTTGAAATTAGTGAATGAAAAGTAATTGTGACCTTAATGGAAGTGGAGTATTCTAATGGCATGTGTTCAAGGGGGAGAGGGTAAAATGAAATTTATGAAGAAAGTGTCATATTGAATGTGGTTTACAACTTACGATTTGTTAGGATGGTTATAGTATACTAGACATTGCTTATGCTGTGAGTTTGGTGAGTGAGTACAAGCATGTAATTTGCGCAACAACAAAGTGGTGTAATGAAGAGTGTAATCTTATATTTGCAAGGGTATAATGTGGTTCACAACTTACGATTTGTCAGGTTGGGTATAGTATACTAGACATTGCTTATGTTATGAGTTTGGTGAGCGAGTACAAGCATGTAATTTGCACAACAACAAAGGGGTGTAATGAAGAGCGTAATTATATATTTGCAAGGTTATAATGAAAAAGCATAATCATATATATGAAGGTTAAGATGGACATGTATATTACATACCTATAGGAGTTTTAAGAATTCATTGAAGTATATTGGATATGGTGATAGTGGGTGGGTGGGTGGAGCACCTAGAATTGTTTCAGAAGTTTTATAGGAATTAAAAAGAAGTCAACAATTTTATTATAGAATGTTAAGAAGAATATAAATCTTTATATGACATATAACTAAGTAAATGATTTAGTGGAGAAGATTGTTGGAAAGTGATTTAATCATGTAAATGTGAAATATAATCTTTGTATAATGTACAATTAAGGAGATGATTTGGTTGAGAAGATCGTTGGAAAGTGTTGGTGTGAGTCAAGAAAGTTAACCTTGTTAAGGTGAAATATATAATATTTGCATCCAGAGGAGCTAGGTGATAGGTGATCTACAGCCCACTATGGGGAGATGTTGTAACATAAGGTAACTTTACCAAAAATAAAATAATAATAATAATTAAAAAAATCCATGTCAACTTATAAAATAAAAAATTATGAAAAGTAATTAAGAAAATTAATGAAGTCTATAAAATAAAAAAATTAACTGATTTAAATTGCACCTAGATGAGTGAGGTGCCATTAAAACTTATACTCTATTTAAAGCAAGAAAGGGGATCCAATTTCTTAAGTTTAAGTATAAGATATATAAAAAAATACACATTAAAAAATTGGATCTCTGAGTGTTTAATAAAACCGGGTTACTAGTTGTATAATATCTAACTAAAGAGATGATTTGATTCATAAGATTGTTGGAAAATGATGGTGTATGTAAAGAGAATTGCCCTGTGTTGAAATGTGGGAGTTAAATTTAACTGCTATATTACAACACAAAGCATATTAATGAACTGTTTTACCAATTTGTTAAAGCATATTAATGAACTGTTTTACCAATTTGCTCTTCCAAGAAGGGGATGCTCATGGAATTTTGTGAAATTGATGAGGGTTCTAGATTTGCAGACAAAAACAATTGCAAGGTAAAAGTCAGAATAACATGTGAGAAGAGTATGATGGGGATGAAGTTTTGTTAAACTGTTAAAAATGATAGCAGATGCATTGACAAAAGCTCTTGCAAAGAGCAAGTTCTAATTTGCAGAAATGATTATAAACACTTTATAAAAGCTTGAATAATGGGAAGTATAAATATTATATCTGTGTACAAATTGGAGCTCTATGCAGAAGTTCAATACGTATGAATAAATTATATTCTAAATAAATAGTTTCCATTTTATAGACAATTGGATGTATTTTTGTCTTATACACCAGTGTATATTGCAATGAAAAGGAGAGAAAGTGAAACCTGATGTCTACTTGTGTGCATCTGTGTGTAACAATTAGAACAAGTTGATGTATCAGTGTGCTCCTCTGCATTGTTCTTTTTGTTGTTACATAGCACTGTTTTTTAGATTTATGTACCATTAACGTGTTCACTTTGGCAAGAATTTGCTTCTACCTTTGAAGTGTATTGTATTATTTATTTTGTAAAATAAATTATATTTTAATATGTTTATCTGATTTAGAATAAAAGGTGAATGGTTGTACTATTAAGACACTCTTTGTGTAAGGTTACTGGTTCAAAACTCCACCCGCTTTATAAGACACAATTGTACTATTCCCCGCTCTCTCAAGTGCTCTTCCCCGCTCTATCAAGGGAGTTAAGACATTCCTTGTGTAAGGTTACTGGTTCAAAACTCCATGAATGCTTGTTTAAAAAAAACATCACATTATATTTCATGTGAGCATGCATGAGATCACATCTTGATCACCTTAGGTCTTCATTCAGTCCCTGGTTATGCATTTTATCTCTTTTAATGACGTGGCATGAAACCCCACTGTTTGACTAGCTTTTTTGACATGCAGTTTATTGCTTTGAGATTAGTTTCACTCATCATTTTTTATATGGTATATAGAGCGTTTGGCATAATCATATATTATTTTATAGTTACAGACTTTATCTCTCCTGGATGATGTGTGATACTGATAATGCATTGAAAATTTAGATGCTAATTTGAATTACTTATTAGATGAATGAACATCTTACCAATAGAGTTTCAGTAAAACAAAATCTAATTACACGGCGAAATATGAAAAACAAGCACATGCTACAATATCCCTGTAGTTTTTCTTAAGGTCAATGTAAACTTTTTCACAGAAGCTTCTCTATATTCCTCCCTGCATCTTAATCTACGTCAGTGTGACATGAATCCTTCGTCACTTGAAAAGTTTTCTGCGTTATTGCGACATTAATAATAATAACAAAGGATCCAATATCAGCTCTCTACTCTTTTGTATCACGTTGTAGGGGAATAATTTACTCTCAATATGAGAAAGATATTGGAAAAATACTCAATTTGTCAAAGCAAAGAATAATTCCGTGGCTTTGGTTTCATACACGCTCTGGGTTTTCATTCACATCACTCTTCGGTGATTGATTGGAGGAGGTGAATACTGTGCAGTACGAAACCCAAAAACTCTCTGAAAACGAGCTTGGTTTTCTTTTTTTAATTTGACAAGCATGGAAAACCAACGGTCATAATTTGAATTTGTCTTTTGCAACAATTAGTGGGATGGTTGAGTTTCCTCTACAGCAAAACAATTAACTATTGAAATTCCATTCACTTTCATTGACTAAATGTCATATATGTGTCACGGAGCATATACATACAACCGATCACCACTATACCTAGCTTTATCAGAGATTGAGACAATATTTGCTGTGATGATTTTGACTAATAGATTTTGTTGGAAAGTAAGTTCTGCTACAGTTTCTTCCTCTTTCTTTTTCAAAAGACAGGACAAAAAGATTTCCGTCATACACAGTTTTCTATGCAACACGCCAAAGCCCGGGAATGAATCCAAACGTGTTTCCTGATAAATATTATCGATTGAACCGTTACATAAGCAGGGACGTAAAGTGAGGTAAGGAAGAGATACAGTGTTTGAAGGGCATATTGATTAAGACTATCCATTGAAATATTAACGTTTTAGTGGAAAGTATTCTGTATTTTAATGTTTCAGTGGAAAATATTCTCCGAGTCGAGGTCGACAGTTCACAGTAGGAAGTATTTTTGAGGACGAACAATATTTAATATGCAGTAGAGCAATAAATGCTGCAGTGGTAGCATTATGGGCTGTTGGATCTCAACCTGTTTGAGATCCAAATGGTTCACAGTGCTGTTGCAACATTTATTACTCTGCTCCATGTAAAATATTTTGGCCATTTTTTACAGTTAATTATGATTTCAAATAGTCATTATTTTTTATAAATAGTTTTTGTGAAAATATGCTGATGTCTATATAAGTGCCATTATTATAGATGTATATAATAATAGAGATTGAAACTTTCTTACTTGATTGATTGAAACTTTTTCTTTTGATTGAAAAGTATGTGGGTGAGTTTGCCTCTATTTAGGGATTGATATAGTTTGATTGTTATTGGTTTCTCAGTTGTAAAGGCTTTTGAAGAAGGTTTTTGAGGGCCTATAATAATAGGGAGGGCCCATTTTGAGCATTTGATGAAAGGGGGATTTCTTATTAAAAACTATAAACTAGGGAAGAGTCTCTTCATGAGGGTTATATCTTAAAGGGAAAACTATGAAAACAAGCACTAAGCTAAAGGTTGCATCTTCCTTTGGTCAAGTAGGGCATTATGTTGAGCGAAGCGAGACCATAGAGAACTAGGTAAGCAATTTGACTGTTGGCTTCCCAACCCGCGGAACTAAAAACGAATGGAGTCAAGTCTTTTCTAGCTTTTATTTACTTATTGGGTCTTTCGGTAAGAAGATAACCAAGGTGATTGGCGAGTGCCTTTAGGAGGGGAAATGGTACTTTCATTATAGCAAGGTGAGGGGCTTGAGATTCCCTTGTAGCCTTTAGTGAACAATATTAACATGCATCAAATCTATATTCTTTTCATTTGAGTCTTTGCTGACAACACTGAATACTCTTAAGGGTGCATGCATTTGGAAACATAAGAAGTTATCCAATTATTTTTTGCACATTCTATGGAGATGAGGAAGTCTTTTTCTGGAATAAAATGTCACAATTTCAATTACACCATCAATGCAATATGTTTACTTTGAAAATTTGCCGTGTCCCCATCCTAATGACACTACTAGTTAGCAATGTTTCACCCACCTATTAGTTCCTTGGAAGGGAGGAGGGATTAAATCTTGCAATAAGGGAGCTATGAGACCCAAGAGAACCCTAGTTTTCCATTAACACATTAAATTGGGTCATACAATTAATAAATATGGAGAAAATAAAGTGACATTGCTTCATGAGGATATTTGGAGGTTTATAGAGACCTTGGGTGGCTAGATTCTTCCTTACACATGCCATGATTTAACCCCAAATTTGAAAGTATGAGTAATGGAACGTTCTTGGAATGTGAATCTGGAATGGAAGAGGAAGAGGCTAGGAAGAAACTACATTAGAGGAAATTTCAACTCAAAATGGGCCTCCTAAAATAAACTAATAAAATAATAGTTAAAATAATAAAATAATATTTATTAATTTTGGACGAAGAAAAGAAAAAAACTACATTTTTGTTTGTATTTTTGACATATCTCCCTGTGTTTTTACTCAAATTTCGATTGGAAGAGCTCGTTGGATGCGGAATTAAATTACGCATCCAACGAGTACCCACTCGGCATACTTTTGACGGACCCCTCTACCCCAAAAACAAGAAATACCTGAAAAAATGGAATGATGACATCATCATTTCATTTTNTGAGTAAAAACACAGGGAGATATGTAAAAAATACAAACAAAAAAAGTAGTTTTTTTTTATGATACCTATCCCCAAATTTATATTAAAAAGTTTTTAAGACCTATACAGTATTTCAAATTTAAAGCAATTTCATTGGCTAACACATGATGACATGGAATTTGAATAAAATTTAAAAGGCCCATTTTGAGTTGAGATTTCCTCTAATGGGTGACACTTGGAGAGAGATTCCCTCCGCTTTATGACAACAATGATGGAAAACTGTATGACAAATCAAACCTGATTGCAGACCTATGACAATCTGACATGTCAGGGCCAAAAATAGCCTCCAAGAGGGCGCACTTGGGGTTTGGTGGGAGCAATTCAAATTTGGAGGAAGATGAAGGATGAGGAGAAGGACAAGTGTCATGGGGGTTACTAAACATCAAGGATGAGTTGGAGGAAGCCTATGGGAGGGAATTTGAACTTGGAGAACCTTAGGAGAGTTATAAAATATTTCATGAGAAAGGAGAATGGCTTTTGATCATTTGAGAATTTTCCTTTGTCATTTTGGAAAGCACTAGCTTGTCCATTGCATGATGAGTGCACACTCTCCCTACTAGTGAGCCAATTTCGAGGGAGTTGGGAGTCTCATCCAAATTGGATGTTGGAGAGGCCACCTTGACCTCTCATTTAGATCTTAATGGAGCATTGTTATTGAAGATAGGAAGCTGCTACAGTTCGTGACCCATCTCTCCTTTCATTCTCTCAATCCCTACTTCAATATTCCCATGTTTCTCTATGATGGCGCACTTGTGTGAATGACGCTTGCACCTTGTTGAGTCCATTTGATGCCCAAGCATGGATGAATGATTCATGTCTTTGTAATATGTCTCCCATCCTCTATGTAAGTCGAAATTAGCAAAAATTCATATAGGAAAATGTCCACATTTCCAAGCTATGATGTGACTAGTTTCCATGTGTTGGTTTCCTATTTCAATGGTGTATATCTGATTTGTGTTGAGAATTTGCTCTAATATTATATGCTATTGGATGAGCTATTGATATGCATTTAATGGTCTAATTTCCTTATGCTCTGTTTTGAACTATTATGTTCTATAAAAATTATATAACATACCATAATTAATAATATTAAATATTAATGTTAATTATTAAATAAATTAATATTAATAATTATTAATTATTAAAAATAATAATTAATTAACTAATTATGAAAAGTCAAAAGACATGACTTATTCAAAAAGGCCCAAAATGGCTTATAAAGCCTAAGGAAATGTAATTGTAAATCATCTTATTATCTTATCAAATATACTTTATTATCCGTACATGGATTATTTATTTTATTTACATTGGGTTTTCTCATAAGAAAACAGTATTTTATTGTTTCAGTGGTATCAGAGCCACGTTCTGGTCCAGCTTTTGGCTAAATATTTTGGTTATTAAAATTTAATAATTTATTTTATTATTAATATTTTACACTTGGTGAAAAAATGATTTTTAACCATTATCCTAGGGTTTCCTAAAATTGTGGTTATCTAAACAAGACATAAAAGTAAAAAAAAGAAAATATATAAAACAAAAGAAAAAAAAGAAGGGAAAAGTAAAAAACCACACTTAAAACAACACATGGTTTCTTTTCCAACAAGTGGTTTATTAGATGCATTAGGCTTAGGGGGGGTCTAAAAGTGCATAATAATTTTTAAAGATTCTAAAGAGCAAGTGAGATTTGAACTTGGGTGGGGAGGGTAACATTTCTTCTTCCCAACCTCCCAATCTACACACAATCCACAAAAAAATTTAATAATAATTTTATTATTATTATTATACATATACATTGTGCTAATGATTATTATTATTATTACAAAAAAAAGATTATTTTTAAGAAAGCATAATAAATTGGAGCCTTGTAGTGAAAAAAGAAAACAAAATCCCACAAAAATTTAAAATATATGTAGATGCTATATTAAGAATTTACAGGCATATTCAAGGAAAGACCGTATGTATCGCTGTCTACCCGAAAATCAATAAGAATCACATAAACGTTGACCTATTAAACCAATTAATGCTTTTAAAATGAGATATAATGGAAGATAACTCGTTTTTTTTCCTCATGAAGGATATGAGATTAAGAACCTACAATTATATTTGATGATTACACGGTCATAACTCAATTCAGTGTCATTTCAATATAATCAATTGTTCTAGACAAGGTTGATATAATTCTAGGGTCATCTTGGTTTGATACATTGGGTGCCTTCATGATTAACACAAGGAAAAAGTTCTTGTCATTTCTTTATAAAAAGAAGAGAACCATATTCTTGGATCTTACATTGAAGTCAAGTTCACAGGTGGTGTCATCTGAAGACTTCAAAGACATCTCAAAGATGATTTCACAAGAAGATCAAAAATCAACACAGAAGAGGCAAGAAAAATTAGACAAAGTCATCATGGAAAAAGAAAAAGAAATCTCTCGTCTAAGATATCATAATCAGAGGTTACTTCTGCAAATCAAGAAGGAAAATGATAAAGTTCAATGCAATCAAAAGTTAGAAGATGAGAATCGAGATCTTCAAAAAGAATTGTTAGGAAAGGATAAATAAATTTCTTCTTTAAAAAGAGTTAATCAAGAATTGCTAGAACTGAAATTAAGAAGTTAAGAGAGGATGAAAAGTCGCAAGAAGAAAGGTTCAAAAAGATTCAATATGATAACAAGCTATTAGAAAATAAATTAGAGCAAACCATGAAGGAAGCATCTAGACTCTCAGTAAAACAAATTCAAATTGGGGAAAATGAAGTCAATCTAGAAAAAAAAAACAATAAAAACTCCTTACCGACACCCAAATTACAAAATTAATTTTGACCAACAACAGGGTTAAAATGAACACAAACAAAAGAGATATGATTTCAGAAGAAAAAACACACAAAATGAACAAGCTAAGCAGAAAACGAGAAGTTCCATCCAACAAAAAGGTCAACAAACAACTCTGATAAAGATAAATCTCGGATGGACGACTTCACAAACGATGTAACATTTTTTCTTGGGAATTTGTAACTCATATCATTTGATTTCATCAAGTGTCACAGTTACTAAAACAAAAATCGAGAATGTTTCATTACAAACAAGAAATCAGACGTAAACCTCGTCTTCTCTAAGCTTTGAGGACAAAGCTTCTCTAAGGGGAAGGCAATGTTATATAAAAATTATATAACATACCATAATTAATAATATTAAATATTAATGTTAATTATTAAATAAATTAATATTAATAATTAATTAACTAATTATGAAAAGTCACAAGACATGACTTATTCAAAAAGGCGCAAAATGACTTATAAAGCCCAACGCAATGTAATTGTAAATCATCATATTATCTTATCAAATATACTTTATTGTCCATACATGTATTATTTATTTTATTTAAATTGGGTTTCCCTGTAAGAAAACAGTATTTTATTGTTTCACATTCCATATACAAATTATGAGTCGAAGTTAATCTATTACATGTCATTTTTCCTTAAGTAAATTTCATTGAATATATGCATTCGAATATGAAGCTTTACATCTCTGTTGCAAAACTCATAACCACACAAAATGATAGTAAATGAAATCTAATATCAGTCCTCATACTCTGTTTTACAATTTGGGAGGGTTGCATAAGAGTTGGAGAGTCATTTCTGCCCACACTGTAGGGGGAATTGCATCACAATTTACTAGCAATTTTACCAAATTTTCCAATGACCCCAAATCGAGTTGCAGATGTATATAACATGTTTTGAAGTGATAAGAGATTCCATTGAGTGATCCTAATACTCACCATATCAGTCTCAACCAAATTCAAGACCCTCTTGTTCCATTCGAATCCCCTAAAGTCATGACTAGTCAATACATTTTTTTCCCAAATTAAGCCTTTGTTTGGAATTTTCGAATTAGGACATTATAGTGGGACATTATGATGTGAGGGAAGCAGAAAATAAGTGATGAACGTAGGAAATTCCTACCTTTCTATCAGTTCATTAGGGCCTCTCTTTAGTTTAAGCAAAGAGGAAGTGGGAATAGGGAACCTTCTCTTATTCAGGAATTAAAATATACCATGGGAAAAGTAATTATTCATTCCTTTAATGGTTTTTCCCAAATTCTTCTAGTGCTTGGTTGCAAAAATTAAGTGTGTATTTTCAGTTTAATCCTATGGTTGAAGAAGATGCATTGAAAATGGTCATTTTGGACCTTAAAGGGGAAGCTAGTGATTAGTGGTTCCATGGTATTATAAATTTGGGACATGATCATATTTTATCTTGTGAAGGTTTCTCCCATGCATTAATGGATATATTTGAGAGGAAAGACCCCGAACTTCCTTTCAAAGAACTATCACAATTGAAGAAAGTTGGAACTCCATAAGCATATATGTTAGAATTTGAAAAGCTTTCAGTAATTGTTTCTGATGTATTTATGGCTAGGTTGGTTTTACTATTTACTAAAAGGTTGACGAAAATTTTAAGAGGGCTCGTGAAATCCCACAAGCTAGATACATTAAAGGATGCAATAAATTTGACAAGAGATTTGCAGAATGTGTTGCCAAGAACCAAATTCACCCTAAGCCTAATTTCCCTTGCAAATTTAAGAAAGGTAAGAAACCATGGAAAAATGACTCATTTTCCAAAGAAAATAAGGGAGGGCCAAGCAATTAAGAACTTAGAAGAAAGAAGCTATGTTTCACATGTCAACAACCTTGGGTTTCGGGACATAAGTTTGCAAAGGGGAAGGCACACTACATTGAAGTTTTCTCTGGAGATGAGGAAGAGGAGGAGGAGGAAGAAGCACAACTTGCATCCCAAGAAGAGGGGTATGAAACATCAGAAGAAGAACAACCCACTCCTTAGACAGGAAAAATTGAAGTACTCTCAAGTGTACCTCACTTTCACACCCTAAGGCTCAAGGGTAACATACAAGGCCAAAAGTTCACAGTCCTAGTGGATGGAGGAGCCCCTCACAACATCAATGATGTAGCCTTGGTGGAGAGGAGAAAGTTACAAGATGAAACTTTTGATGGTTTCACATTCATCATTCTAGGTAACAATTCTATGGACTACATTAAATGGATTTCAAAGCTTCAAGTTACTATAGGAAATCATATTATCACTAACAATTTCTATGTAGTGAATGTGGATGACACAAATGTGGTTTTGGGAGTCCAATGGTTGTAATTTTTTGGGGAGCATATAGTGAAATATCAAGTCCCTGAAATGAGGTTCAAAAATTCATAAGGGAAACTATTGTGTCCCCATCCCAATAAGTCCACTAGTTCACAATGTTTCACCCACCTACTAGTTCCCTAGGTTGGGGGAGGAGGCATTAAATATTGCAATAAGAGAGATATAGGACCCAAGCTAACCTTATTTTATCATTTTCACATCAATTTGGGTCATAAAAATAATAAATATGGAGAAAATAAAGTGGAATTGCTTCATAAGGACATTTGGAGGTCCATGGAGGCCTTGAGTGGCTAGATTCTTCCTTACACATGTCATGACTTAACCCCAAATTCGAAATTATGAGGGATGGAATGTTCTTGGAAGGTGAATATTTGTCAAATGACATATCACGAGCCCAAGGATTCAAATGGGTGAGGAGGAGTAACTTCCCATGTAAGAAGAAGAGTCTAGGAAGAAACTAGGTGCCATGTGCAGTTAGATTCCTTGTGTTTTATGACAACAATGATGGAAGATCCTATGACAAGTCATACCTGATTGCAGAACTATGACAATATAACATGTCAAAGATAAAAATAGGCTCCAAGAGGATGCACTTGGGACTAGGTGGCAGCCATTCGAATTTGGAGGAAGATGAAGGGTTGAGGAGAAGGCCAAGTGGCATGGAGGTTACTGAACATCAAGGTTGATTTGGAGGAATCCTATGGGAGTGAATTCAACCTTGTAGGACCATAGGAGGTTTATAAAAATATTTAATGAGGAATGATAATGGATTTTTTATCATTTCTGAATTTTCCTTTGGAATTTTGGAGAGCATTAGCTTGTCCATTGCACGGTGAGTGCTCACTTACCCTGCTAGTGATCCAATTTTGAGAGAGTGAGATTATCATCCAAGTTGGATATGGGAGAAGCCACCCTAACCTCTCATTTGGAGCTTCATGAAGTTTTTTTCTACATATAGGAGGTTTCTACGGTTCGTGACCCATCTCTCCTCCCATTCTCTCAATTCCCACTTCCATATTTTCGTGTTTTTCTATGAAGGCGCACTTGTGTGAATGGTGGTTGCACCTCATTGAGTCCAGTTGATGCCCAAGCATGGGTGAATGATTCATGTCTCTGTAATATGTCTCCCATATTCTCTATAAATCGAAATCGAAAGAAATACTTATGCAAATTTCCACATTTCCAAGCTTTGTTGTGACTAGTTTCCATGTGATGATTTCCCCTTTCAATCATTAGAGGAAATTTCAACTCAAAATGGGTCTTTTAAATCTAATTCAAATTCCATGTCATCATGTGTTAGACAATGAAATTGCTTTAAATTTGAAATACCGTATAGGTCTTAAACAAATTTTTAATGTAAATTTGGGGATAGGTATCATAAAAAATACCACTTTTTTTGTTCGTATTTTCGACATATCTCCCTGTGTTTTTACTCAAATTTCGATAGGGAGAGCTCGTTCGATGCGGAATTAAATTTTGCATCCAATGAGTATCCTCTCGGCAAACTTTTGACGGACTCCACTACCCCAAAAACAAGAAATACCTAAAAAATGTGATGATGATGTCATCATCACATTTTTTAAGGTATTTCTTATTTCTGGGGTAGCCGGGTCCGTCAAAAGTATGCCGAGTGGGTACTCGTTGGATGAAGAATTTAATTCTGCATCCAACGATCTCTCCTGATCGAAATTTGAGGAAAAACATAGGGAGATATCATCATCACGTTTTTTCATGTATTTCTTGTTTTTGGGGTAGCGGAGTCCGTCAAAAGTATGTAGAGTGGGTACTCGTTGGATGCAAAATTTAAGTAATTTGAGTAAAAACACAGGGAGATATGTCGAAAATACAAACAAAAAAAATAGTTTTTTTTAATTTTCTTCCTCCAAAATTAATAAATATTATTTTTTTATTTTAGTTATTATTTTATTAATTTTCCTTAGGAGGCCCATTTTGAGTTGAAATTTCCTCTAATGGGAGTTGTATATCTAATGTATATTGCGACTTGGATGAATGTTGTATGTTTTTAGTGAGCTATTGAAATGATTTTAATGGTATATATTCATCTTTCTCTGTTCTGAACCATTATATGCACCATTTAGGAGTCGAAGTTGAGCTTTTATATGTCATTTCCCTTATGCAAATATCATTGAAGTTATGCATTCGAATATGAAGATTTAATCCTCTGTTGCAGAACTATTAACCATACTAAATGAAAATAAATGAAGTCAAATTACAGTCCCCATACTCTGTTTTACAAGTTGGGAGGGTTGCATAGGAGTTGGAGAGCCATTTCTGCTCACCCTAGGGGGAATTGCAACATAAATTACTAGTATTTTTACCACTTTTTCCAATTCTCCCAAATAGAGTTGAAAATGTATATAACTTATAATAAATATATGATAGATTACATTGAAGATTTTTAATACTCCCCACATCAGTCCCTACCAAATTTGAGACCCTCTTGTGCCATTCGAATCCCCTAGCGTCAAGGCTAGTTAAGACATTTTTTTCAAAATTCTATCGTTGTTGAGAATTTTTGAATTATGACATTACAAGTGGTATCAGGGCATGATCTTGGAACCTGATAGATCTCTCTATTCATGTTTCTTGATTCTGACCTGCCTCCATTATAAACTAAGAATAGAGACCTTAATAGTGAAAAGGGAGGAAGTGGAGAAGTTAGTTCTTTTTACAAGGAGATTAAGGAAAAACTAGGACTAGGAGATATGGATGACAAAGAGAACAGTGAGGACCTTAATACATTCATTCAATCATCTCTTGAAGGAATGACCAAACATTTTATGCAAGGATTCGAATTGTTGGCTAGCCAACTTGGGAGTAAGTCAGCACCCGGGAGTAGTAGTAGTAGTACACCGCATGATGAGAGGAAGACCATGGGGAAGCCATTTTTTTGAAGACTAGACTCATAAACAACCCCATGAGTTCAAAAATCAGAATGGACATGCAATACCTAAGTTTTCAGAGCCCAAAGAAGGTCCTTATACCACCTATGATGTTAGAGAAGCAGCAAATGATTGGCAGCAATTAAGTGATCAATGTAGGAAAGTCCTACCTTTTGATCAGTTCATTAAAGCTTCTCTTCAGTTCAATAAATGAGGAAATGGGAATAGGGAACCTCCTATTAATAATGAATTAAAGTACACCATGGTAAAAGTAACCATTCCTTCCTTTGATGTTTCCTAAAAAATGTCTGCTAGTGCTTGGTTGCAAAAATTAAGTGTATATTTTCAGTTAAATCCTATGGTTGAAGAAGATGCATTGAAAATTGTCATTCTACATCTTGAAGGGGAAGCTAGTGATTGGTGGTTCCATGGTATTAGAACCTTGGGACATCATCATATTTTATCTTATGAGGGTTTCTCCATTGCATTAATGAAGATATTTGAGAGGAAAGACCCTAAACTTCCTTTCAAAGAACTAGCGCAACTGAAGCAAGTAGGAACTCCTAAAGCATATATGTTAGAATTTGAAAATATTTCAGTAATAGATTATGATGTATCTATGGCTAGGTTGTTTATTGAAGGATTGACAGAACCCTTGAGAGGGATAGTGAAAGCCCAAAATCCAGTCACATTGAAGGATGCCATGAATTTGACAAGGGATTTGCATAATGTATTGCCAAGAACCAAATACCCTCCCAAGCCAAATTTCCCTTCCAAGTTCAAGGAAGGTAAGAAACCACGGCAAAAGGACTCCTCTACCAAAGAAAATAAAAGGAGGACCAAGCAAAGAAGAACTTAGAAGAAAGAAGCTATGTTTTACATGTCAACAACCTTAGGTTCCGGGACATAGATGTGCCAAGGGGGAGGCACACTACATTGAAGTTTTTTCTGAAGATGATGAAGAGGAGGAGAAGGAGGAAGAAGCACAACTTGAAGCCCAATAAGAATGGTATGAAATAGAATAATAACAACAACCCACTCCTGATACAGGAAAAATTGCAGCAATCTTGGGTGTACCTAAATTCCACACCTTGAGGCTCAAGGGAAGCATACAAGGCCAAAAGGTCACGGTTCTAGTGGATGGTGGAGCCACTCACAACTTCATATATGCATCCTTGGTGGAGAGAATAAATTTACAAGATGAAACTTTTGATGGTTTCACAGTCATCATTCCAGGTAACAATTCTATGGACTGCACTAAATGGATTCCAAAGCTTCAAGTTACTCTAGGAAATCATACTATTACTGACAATTTTTATGTAGTGAATGTGGCTGATATAAATGTGGCTTTGGGAGTACAATGGTTGTATTCTTTAGGGGAGCATACGGTGAATTATCTAGTCCTTGAAATAAGGTTCAAAAATTCAGAAAGGAAGCCCATCTTGTTGAGAGGAATGCACACTTACCCAAATCAAGTGGTGCCCTCTCACAGCATGAGGCATGGATATATAGAATAGTCTATTGAATGTTTAATTACATCTTTTAAACCTCACTTGAATATTTCCAAGCATCCTAAGGAGATAGAGAAACTATTAAGTATGAGAAGGTTTTTGGAGACTCCCTTCCCCCACGAAGATCACCAAATAGAGGGGTGGAGCATATCATTGACTTAGAGATAGGAACACAACCTATCAAAATGCAGCCCTATAGACACCCCAAAAGGATTTGAGGTGATATTGAAGAGGCCATTAAAGAATTCTTGGAGTTAGGTCTCATAAGGCCTAGTTCCATCCCATTTGCTTCTTCAGTTGTTATGGTAAATAAAAAAGATGGAATCTTGAGAATGTGCATTGATTTCAAAACATTAAACAAGAAGACAATAAAGAATAGATACCCCATCCAAAGGATTGATGAGCTCATGGATGAGCTCCATGGGGCCATGTTCTTCTCATAGATTGACCTTAGATCTAGTTATCATCAAATTCGAATGAGAGAAGAAGACATACCAAAGACTGCTTTCAGATGCCGCTATGGTCACTTTGAGTTTGTTGCCATGCCCTTTGGCTTGACAAATGCACCTACCACATTCTGATCATGCATGAACAACATATTCCACAAGCAAATTCGTAAGTTTGTACTAGTTTTCTTTGATGACATTCTTATTTACGGTAAAACTTGGAAGGAACATTTGCATCATCTAGAAGAGGTATTAAAAATTATGCATGATCAATATTTGTTTGCTAAGCTGTCAAAATGTGAGTTTGGTTTGATAGAGATCTTGTATCTTGGACACATCATTGGTCAATATTATGTGAATGTGGATATGGAGAAAATAAGAGCCATTCTAGAGTGGCCCCAAAAGTCTCATTGAAATAAGAGGATTCATTGGAATTTGCACTTACTATAGAAAGTTTGTGAAGGGGTTCTCCAAACGCACTTCACCTCTCCCTGATTTTACAAAGAAAGATGATTTCCAATGGCATGAAGGGGCTAAAAAATATTTCCAAATAATGAAGGAGGTAATAAGAAACTTCCATATTCTAGCCTTGCCTGATTTTTCTAAACCATTTGTCTTGGAATGTGATGCATCAGGAGAAGGCATTGGAGTAGTCCTAAAACAAGGACAACACCCAATATCTTTTGAGAGTAGGAAGATACAGCCACATGAGAAGATTTAATCCATTTATGATAAAGAAATTCTAGCCATCATGCATGCTTTGATCAAGTTTAGACGATACTTGGTGGGAAACAAATTTGTGGTCAAAACTGACCATAACAGCTTAAGGTTCTTACTCACTCAAAAGGATCTAAATGAAAGGCAACAAAAGTGGGTGAGTAGCTGATTCATTTACTTTGATATTGAATATGTGAAGGAAAAAAATAATGTGGTAGTTGATTCATTTTCTAGAAGACTTTCTATTTCTCTAATGGATGTAGCAAAAAATTGGAAAGCCACATTAGAAGTAGAGTATGTCAAGGATAAATTTTCTTGTGAAATTTTTTATGGAACTAACCATGATGATAGGTATAAGGTGTTGGAAGGAATCATCTACTACAAAGATATAATCTATTTGGTCCCTAATTCGAGTTTGAAGGGGGGAATTTTAAAGAAAGATCATGATTCTCCTCTAGCAGGTCACCCCTGTCTCTTCAAAACATACCAAAAGTTAAGGGAAAGATTCTCATGGAAAGGGTTGAAGGCTAATGTCCTGAAGTATGTTAATTAATTCCCTACATGTCAGAAAAATAAAGTGGATCACACTCATCCAGTTGATCTCTTACATCCCATTCCTATTCCAGTACAAAAATGGGAGAGAATTTCCATGGACTTCATCACTGGTTTGCCCAAATTATTTGGTAAGGATTGCATATTTGTGGTGGTGGATAGACTCGTAATTTTTTTCATTTATTTGGAAAAAGCATGGATAAAATGGTTGCATTTGGGTGGTTTTTGGTTCAATACTACTTTCCATATGTCCATTGGAATGTCTCATTTTAAATCACTTTATGGTTATGATGCATCCACTTGTATTGACCACATTTTTGGTGATAGTAGAGCTCCAAAGGCTACTAGATTGGATTGAAGAAAGTCAAGAAATTTTGAAGGTTTTGAGAGATAACTTGTAGGTTGCTCAAAATCAGTAGAAACAATATGCAAACTAACATAGAATGGAGAGACAATTCCAAGTGAATGACTTGGTGTATTTGAGGTTGCAGCGCTACAAACAAACCACCATAAAGGGTAAAGGTTCATAAAACCTCAAACCAATGTTTTATGGTCCCTACAAAGTGATTCAAAAAGTTAGAGAAGTGGCCTATCAATTGGAGCTTCCCATGGGAAGAAAAATTCATAATGTATTTCATGTTTCTTTTCTAAAGAAGGTTATAGGAAAGCATATTTCAGTTTCATAAACTTTACCACATTTGGATGATGAAGGACAATTTGTTCTCATTCCAGATAAAATCTTGAGAACGAGGGAGAGAAGGCTACGAAGCATAACAATAAAAGAATATTTGGTACAATGGAAGGAATTGCCTATTGAAGAAGACACTTGGGAAGATGAACAAATTTTGCAGCATCCAAACTTGGCATTGCTTGAGGACAAGCAATATTGGGTGGGGAGGATTCTTATGTCCCCATCCCAATATGTCTACTAGTTGACAATGTTTCAACCACCTACTAATCCCTAGGTTGGGGGAGGAGGCATTAAATAATAAGGGAGCTATGGGACCCAAGAGAAACTTAGTTTATCATTTACACATTAATTTGGGTCATACAAATAATAAATATGGAGAAAATAAAGTCATAAGGACATTTGGAGGTCCATGGAAGCCTTGGGTGGCTAGATTCTTCCTTACACATGTCATGACTTAACCCCAAATTCAAAATTATGAGTGATGGAATGTTCTTGGAAGGTGAATATTTTTCAATTGAAATATCATGAACCCAAGGATTCGAATGGGTGAGGAGCAGTAACTACCCATAGAAGAGGAAGAGTGTAGGAAGAAACTAGGTGCCATGTGGAGCTAGATTCCCTGCGTTTTATGACAACAATGATGGAATATTCTATGACAAGTCAAACTTGATTACAGAACTATGAAAATATGACATGTCATGGCTAAAAATATCCTCAAAGAGGGTGCATTTGGGACTATGTGAAAACCATTCGAACTTGGAGGAAGATGAAGGGTTGAGGAGAATGCCAAGTAGCATGGAGGTTACTAAACATCAAGGATGAGTTGGAGGAAGCCTATGAAAGTGAATTCGACCTTGGAGGACCTTAGGAGGGTTATAAAAATATTTCATGAGGAATGAGAATGTATCTTTTATCATTTGTGAATTTTCCTTTGGCATTTTGGAGAGCATTAGCTTGTCCATTGCACGGTGAGTGCTCACTTACCTTGCTAGTGAGCCAATTCAAGAGAGTGGGAATCTCATCCAAGTTGGCTATGGGAGAGACCACCTTGACCTCTCAATTTGGAGGTTCATGGAGTTTTTTTCTGCATATAGGAGGCTTCTACTGTTTTTGACCCATCTCTCCTCCCATTCTCTCAATTCCCACTTCCATATTTCCATGTTTTTCTATGAAGGCGCACTTGTGTGAATGGTGGTTGTGCCCCATTGAGTTCAGTTGATTCCCAAGTATGGGTGAATGATTAATGGCTCTGTAATATGTCTCCCATATTCTCTGTAATTCAAAATCAGAATAAATACTTATGCAAATGTCCACATTTCCACGCTTTGTTGTGACTAGTTTCTATGTGATCATTTCCCCTTTCAATGGAGTTATATATCTGATGTATATTGCGACGCAGATCAATGTTATATGTTGTTAGTGAGATATTGAAATAATTTTAATTTTATATATTCATATTTCTTTGTTATGAACCATTATATGCGCCATTTAGGAGTCGAAGTTGAGCTTTTATATGTCATTTCCCTTAAGCAAATATCACTAAATTTATGCATTCGAATATGAAGCTTTAATCCTCTATTACATAAATATTAACCATACCAAATGACAGTAAATGAAGTCTAATTACAGTCCCCATACTTTGTTTGACAATTTGGGAGGGTCGCATAGGATTTGGAGAGCCATTTATGCTCACACCCTATGGAGAATTGCACCATAAATTACTAGTAATTTTACCATTTTTTCCAATGTTCCCAAATCGAATTGAAAATGTCTATAACTTGTCATAAAGATATCAGATATTCCATTGAAGAGTTCTAAGACTCCCCAGATCAGTCCCTACCAAATTTGAGGCCCTCTTCTGCCATTCGAATCCCCTGGAGTCAAGACTAGTTAAGACATTTTTTCCAAAATTCTTCCTTTGTTGGGAATTTTTGAATTGGGACATTACATAAACCCATCTTGTTGAGGGGAATGCACACTTACCCAAACCAAATGGTTTCCTCTCATAGTATGAGGTCTATCTTTAGGCATGGAGACATAGAATGGAATGTTGAATGTTTAATTGCATCTTCTAAACCTCACTTGAAGGTTGTCAAACATCCTAAGGAGATAGAGCGGTTATTGAGTAAATATGAGAGAGTTTTTGGAGACACTACCCCAGGGATACCACAAGATAGAGGGGTGGAGCATATAATTGAGTTAGAGATAGGAACACAACCTATCAAAATGCATCCCTATAGGCACCCCAAAAGGATTCGATATGAGATTGAGGAGGCCATTAAAGAACTTTTGGAGTTAGGTTTCATAAGGCCTAATTCAAGCCTATATGCTTCTTTAGTTGTTATGGTAAAGAAAAATGATGGAACCTTAAGGATGTGCATTGATGTTAGATATTTGAATAAGAAGACAATAAAGAATAGATATCTCATCCCAAGGATTTATGAGCTCATGGATGAGCTCTATGGAGCCAAATTCTTCTCTAAGATTGACATTATAGCTAGTTATCATCAAATTCAAATGAGGGAAGAAGACACACCAAAGACTATTTTCAGATGCCACTATGGTTGCTTTGAGTTTGTTTCCATGCCCTTTGTCTTGACAAATGCTCTTGCTACATTCCAATCATGCATGAAAAATATCTTCCACAAGCAACTACGTAAGTGTGTACTAGTTTTCTTTGATGACATTCTTATTTACAGTAAAACCTGGAAGGAACATTTGCATCATCTAAGAGTGGTATTAAAAATTATTCATTATCAATCTTTGTTTGCTAAGTTGTCAAAATGTAAGTTTGGTTTGACAGAACTCTTGTATATTGGACACATCATTGTTCAAGATGGTTTGAAGGTGGATATGGAAAAAATAAAAGCCATTATAGAATGGCTTCGTCCCAAAAATCTCACTAAATTGAGAGGATTCTTTGGAATTTGTACCTACTATAGGAAGTTTGTGAAGGGGTTATCCCAACTCACCTCACCTCTCACTAATTTGACAAAGAATGATGATTTCCAATGGCATGAAGGGGCTGAAAAAGCTTTCCAAAGAATGAAATAGGTAATAAGAAATTGTCCTATTCTAACCTTGCCTGATTTTTCTAAACCATTTGTGTTGGAATGTGATGCATCAAGAGAAGGTATTAGAGCAGTCCTAAAGCAAGGAAAACACCCACTAGCTTTTGAGGGTAGGAATCTATAGCCACATGAGAATATTTAGTCTATTTATGATAAATAAATGTTAGCCATCATGCATGCTTTGATGAAGTTTAGGCAATGCTTGGTGGGAAACAAGTTTGTGGTCAAAATTGACCATACTTCCTCACTCAAAAGGATCTAAATAAAAGGCATAAAAACTGGGTGATTAAGATTCAAGCATTTGACTTTGATATTGAATATGTCAAGGGAAGGAATAATGTGGTAGTTCATGCCTTATCTAGAAGACCTTTTACTTGTCTATGGATGTAGCAGAAAATTGGAAAGCCATGTTAGAAGTAGAGTATGCCAAGGATAAATTTTATTGTGAACTTGTTGATGGGACTAACCATTATGATAGGTATAAGGTGTTTGAAGGAATCATCTACTACAAATATAAAATCTATTTGGTACCTGGTTCAAGTTTGAAGGAGAAAGTTTTAAATCAATTTCATGATTCTCCTCTAGCAGGCCACCCTGGTTTCTTCAAAACATACATAATGTTGAGGGAAATATTCTCATGGAAAGGGTTGAAGGATGATTTTATGAAATATGTAAATGAATTCCCCACATGTCAACAAAATAAAGTGTAGCACACTTATCCAGCTGGCCTCTTACATCCCTTTCATATTCCAAAACGAAAATGGGAGAGCATTTCCATGGACTTCATCACTGGTTTGCCCAAGGTACTTGGTAAGGATTGCATATATGTAGTGGTGGATAGACTCACTAAATTTCCTCATTTCTTTGTTGTTACTACCACTTTCATTATTGCACAAGTGGTTTAACTATTCTCTAAAGAAGTTTTTCAGATTGCATGGGCTTCCCAAGAGCATTGTTAGTGACAGAGATAGCATAATTTTTAGTGCATTTTGGCAAGAACTCCTCAAAATGGTGGGGAAAAATTTGACACCTAGCACAAGCTATCATCCACAAACTCATGGAAAAATACAGAGGGTGAATTAATGGTTAGAAGGATACTTGAGGAACTATGTTAGTGGGAAGAAAAAAGCATGGATAAAATGGTTTCATTTGGGTGAGTTTTGCTACTGTTATCACATATATAGTAGCCAAGCTACCATATTCTATTTTTCAGACACAGTACATTTTTCAGCCAGATCTCTTACATATGAGATGCTAAGATGAGCATTTTTTACAGGTCATTATTGTATTAGTGGATTATTGTACTCTCCCATGTCAGGACTGAGTCTCTGGACACTCAGATTTGAGGACCGATGTAGCCATTTAGTCATTACAGAGCAGTTATTGATGCCCAATTTTATATCAATGCTTTCTCATTGGACCGATGATGTTTCAGATGGATTATATTGCATGATTATGAATCAGCTTTTTATATTGTGTTACAGTTATCATTGCTCTTATACTGATTTTTGTGACATGTATTAACCTGTGGTATCATGATCTAGCGGTCATAATTATATGGACTTGGATGTATTTTGTACTATGTATTGATGTCCCTACTTAGACTTGGAAGTTCCTGATCTATACTCATTGGTTTTACCCTCCTTAGGGAGAATAGAGGTAGTCATTCCGACCATTGTTTTGGCTTGCTAGTATTGGCTCCATCATCCATTACCTTCCAGTTTAGTTTTCAACCCGACTGACTTCTTGACTTATGGCATGGAGGATCTTTTTCCCCGCTAGAACTTTTGTTGCACAAGCCTTTCTGTTTATATTGTGTCTCGGCTCCAAGTTTGTGACAAAACTTGCCTTTGGTAAGTTGGATTGTATGCCTAAATCATTTTGGTCGGTTGTCCCGATGTTTGGCACTGTGTAGAACTCCCCCTGGTCACTTGAGATGTTGTTGGCTAAAACTGAAAGCTCATGTACTACTTGTATTGGAAAATGTTTTATATGCGCCCATGGAAAATGAAAATGCTAAAAAACTATGTTTCTTAACATATGTGAAAAAGGGCAAGAGAAATGAAATACTAAAATACTCCTCGAAGGGTATAAGAAAAAGGTCCAAAAAAGCAATGGTTAAATATATGCTATATCCAAATATTGTTGACCTTGTAAATTTGAAAATGTCCTGGATGAAAGCTGCAATTAGATGTGCTTCTAAGCACTGGTGAAGTCCCCAAAAGGACATATAGGCCAAAAAGGCCATGGAAATAAAATTGAGGATCCTAATGAACCTGGATCAAGCTTGATGTAGTCATGATGCCTAAGTTGAATAAGCACTCTCTAAACAACTCACCCATTTGTGAGGCATTGCCATTCCTTGTGTTGTTGTTTGTCCGACATTAGTTATAGTGAGTATTCCCTTTCCTTATCCAAAGTGTTATGATGTTGAGTAGGAATTCATCATTTGCTTTAGCCTTGTCAATTTCATCCTTCACCCTTCACTAGCAAATTGACTACAACTATGAAGTGAGTATAGTCCTGAAAGTCTAAGTCTGAGTAATAATAAATAAAGCCTTATATATGTATTGGTTGATGTACTGCCAGTGAAATGATTGCTACTTGTTGTGATTGTTGCTTGAATGAGTTGTAGATCGTGTCTTAGCCTTTTTAACACTTGCAGCAAATGGATGGTAGTCTGAGTTATTATTGGTGTCTGATCAATTACAGATGGTTATATTGTTTATTGAATATGATTGATGATCAGATAGAGACCTATGAGGGGTATGAGTATACACCTTAGATGGATTTTGGACTCTTTGAGTCCAATGAGACAGTTTATTCCTAGTTTCGGGCACTTACATATATGATCAGGCTCATTCTGCCTTTATGATGCAGTTTTTCTTCACAGGTTGAAATGTCTGAGCAAGGAGATGTTTTAGTTGGATCTCTTAGGGCGTTGTATGGGCATAACGGGTGCAGCCATTTGTTTGTACCATAGTACCCCAATCCCAGAGATCCTGGTGGGCTCAATTTGACAATGCAAGCAACCTAAGAGGTTGTTTTGGCAATATCACGTTTCCCAAGGCAAAGTAAAAATGATTAAATGGCTATTGAAGAAATCGATTTGGGCTACTGAGGTAAAGAAATGGCATGGGATGAGTCACAATGATGAGAGTGATGTCTTCCACACCTTCTCCAGCAATTGCAGCACCTGATTGGGCCCACACCTATTTTTGGGCATTTTTATATTATTTTCTGGAGCTTTTGGGAGGCTCATGATTTCCTCAAAGAGGCACAAAGTCAAAGAATTAAATTATTATATTATTTTATTGTGTCATGGGGACACCCAGAGGGAGTTAGTCAAACACTCCTTGGACCCACCGTGTGCTTCATTTATTTCTTGTTGAGTGGGGTACCCTCTTTATGGGTGATTTAGTCCACTTTGGTACTTTATGGTTATATTGATCCATGTATTGTATGTTGAGCTCATCTCAACCATTGATTAGAAAATTTTATCTTTTAATCTTCGCCACTCATTTTTAAAGTGGTCAGGATTCGGTTATTATTGTGGTTCTCTTATTTCTATTTAAAGGAGAGAGCTTCTCATTTGTAAGGGGTCTTTGGCTTTTGGATCTAAATAATAGAAAGATTTTTTCATTGATATTTTCTGGATCTGCTTTGCATCTTATGTTCTCAAATGGTGATTGGATAGTCTTCTGCTTCCTAGCATTGTGGAAATTCATGTGAGATCTATATTTTTTTCGCTATCATTGTCTTGTCTACAAGAGGGCGTTTTGGCTGGAGCGTTTTTGCAGGGGGACCTCAACTCGTTCAGTTTTCTTCGTCTTGGATCAGGGGGTTTTCATTAGTTTCATTGTGATATATGATTACTTCATTTTATTTTCCTGTAGCATTTGGTTTCTTTATCTTGTATTGGCAAATCTGATATTGTTGACGTTTGCTCATGCAGGGTAGGGGGCGCATTGGTGACTTGGGGCTTACATCTGTCATAGAAATCACTTGGATCTTCCAGAATTGATCGGGATAGCAAGGATCATCACTGTTAAGACTTCTACAAGCATTTCCAGGTACGATCCAACAGGTAATTTTCTTCTCTTTAACAGATCTGAATCCATTGTACCTGTTTTCCTTCCATTTTTCTGAAAATTCTTAAAGTACTAAAAAACCCTTAAAAAATACTAAATCTGGGAACCATCTGATCTTTGGCCAAAACCATTGTTGGGTTTCATATATCGGGCCTCCCCTTTACTGAATCTACTGCAACGCTGATCAAATTCCTGCTGGTTTGACCTAAATCTAATTTTTAGCCTGAAAACTGCATAACCCTCCACTGAAAATTTGACTTGCTAGGGTTTTGAATTTTTCTTATTTGTGACTTCATAGACTAATATATAGAGTCCCACATAGTCTAAATCACCCTCAACGTTGTCCAGATTCATGGAAGTTTGACCTAGATCTGAGTTTTAGACTAAAACAGCCCTAGCGCCTTCACTAAAAACTGAACTTTTCTAGAATTTACTTTTTCTGAAATCCGATAGGCTAGGCTGATAGATCAAGGCTTGAGCACTCCAAAACACCCCCAACGCTGAGCTAGTTCCTGTCAGGTTTCCCTAGATATGGAAAACTGACTTTCAGCCTCCTAGCCCCCCTCATCAGATTTTGACTTTTCCAAATCTGATCTTTACTGAAATTTTCTGACTTGGGTTTGTAGATCAGGCCATCCTAATCTCATTTCCCCTCCAACGCTGAGCTGATAGTCTCCTAGTGGCTCTAGAGCTGCATATCTGCCTCTCCAAACCCTAGCCCTAGCCCTCCTTCTGCTGTTTTTCCTGTAACTTGAATCTTCCAGGCTAAATCATTTTCTGGGTCCATAGATCACGGTATATCCCAGGTGGGTTCACTGAAACGTTGTGTTGATGATGACTCCATTGCCCAATGCACGTAAGACACTGATCTCCTATTTCTAGCGCTAGCCCTAAATTGACCTTACTCCCATTCTCTTTGCCAACATTCATTGATAACTCAAGTTACCTATCTTTCACTGAGTCTGTCTCCTTGGTACTAGCTAGTCCCAAATCTGTCTTTCCTCACCCAGTCACAGTTACGTTTCCCAAGATAGTGGTCATCTCCATCAGTTGCTAGTACCTAAACCCTAGAGCTAGGGTTTCCATTTACCTTGCACCTTACGTACCTCAAAGCCCCATTTGATCTGTTTTGGTGTCTAGGTCTGATCTCTCTTGTCGGGAGCAGATCTGGGACTCCCCCGTTGTTGTCTTGGACTTGGATAACATAAAGTGAAGGCTGCCTTGATTGGCGTGAAAACCATCCATTTGGGAGTCTAGGCAGTCTTGGTTCCACCCCTTAGTTGTTTGCCCCTCTACCATCCATCCTAGACCCACCTCACACAGGAAACTACAAGGTTGGTGATAACATTTTGGCGTTGTTGTCGGGGAGGTAGAGGCTTACCTTGGTTCAACATACCTCACATTTCCCTATGACATATCTTTTATTGGTGAATTACTTGTGTGGTTCACTTGCAAACTCCACCTCACGACTCCACTGAGGACCGTGCCCAACATATTAATCTTAATTTCTTAGAGCATACCATAAATCATAATGAATTCAGATGTATTTCTGAGGCACATGAAAGAAGTAACCAAAAACATGATTTAAAATACAAGACAAATAAAAGAAACGAATAGATGGAGGTCAGACTATGGGTATGAGGATGATCTTGAGCATGATTATGGATATGAATCTAGTTATCCCAATATTTATGATACCCATCAACTTCCTCATCCATGCAATAAAGATTTCTCGACCATCCCGAGTGGATCTATAAGTCGACATGAACCTAGAAGACAATCCCAGTCAAAGCCTTACAGCCAAGTAACTAGAGCTTTTAAAAAACAAGACAAACGGTCTCCTTTTGACTTTTCTGAAATACCGGGAGCACCTCATCCTATGCCAAACGATTACAGTAGGAGGTTGCCCTAGTTTAGTAGAAATAATGATGTATCTATTGAAAGTAATTTGGACATTCTATGGGATTACACGGAATCTAGAGGTGCAGACAATGAAGATGTTTATATGCGAGCCTTAGGAGAATCCTTTCAAGGGGATGTTCAACTATGGTTTGATCATTTAGCACCAGGATCCATCACTGGGTGTGACATGTTCACAGATTTGTTAATTGATAGTTGGAGTAGGAACACTGATAAAATTTTAGAGTGTCAGTCTAGCAATGATTGTGCAGTTGATAATCAATATATCAACAACGTGCTTTCTCAATTGGACCATTCATCTCCTTATATGTTCCAAATTATGAGGGTGCCTGCAATCCATAAGAATGTTATAGACTACTTCGAGAATAATGTTTCAAAACCTCATATTGAAACTAAGAGGGATATCAATCAAATCATACGAGATACTCTGTTATTATTTCCTAAAGCAGTCACAGAGCAAATCCTGGATTTGATCCATGGAAGGGAGCCTAATCACCATCAAGAAGCATCCATAGTTGAGCCTTCCATTTGTGAGTCCATTAAATATCCTTTAGAAGAGGAACTCCATAGTCATTGCCTAATTGACGATAACTTGAGTCAATATGCAAGCCATTTGAATCTGGATTCAAACTTTGATGAAATCAATCAAACTTCCGATGAAGAGCAATATTGTGGTCATATTGTGATTGAAGAGCATGCCTGTAAGAGTGAGAGGGAAAATGAAACCTAACTTATTGATGTTTTTCCTTATCTAGAGCTTAAAGAAGAACAATCACATGATGATACGATTGTAAGTAAACTCGATCAAGAACATTGCAATGAGGAGCCTTGTCCTGATAACATCGATAGAACTCTTCATCCAATCCTTAATCAGAATATGTTGATTCAATGTGTGGATACTGACCTTGTTTTGAATCTTGAAATCACTCCTGGAATTAATTTAAAAGATTTTTGCTGTCATCAAATTATGAGATCAATTATTCCAAGTATGGGAGAAAATTTTCAATCCACCCTCCCGTCCCAACTTTTCAAATCTTCTTGTATGGGTTTGTCTCCTAGTCAAGTTGTTACTTTTGAAATTTTGAATCAAAAGTTTAAGCATTATCACGTAATTGGGGAAAACGCACTTCATGTCTCTTCTCAGTCATCCGTAATGAACAATCTTTTTCAATTTGTAAATCGGTATTATGGATGGCTTGAGAAATTGTATAAAGATCAATTTCATCTTTTCTCCATTTTTAAACAACAAATGGGCTTGATCTCATTCATAGTTTCATTACATTACAACTTGTCCCCATTTGATTCTCTTGGAGTAAATAGATTTGAATGTCCTAGTAGGGTAGAGGATAAAACAAAGAACTGTTTGGAGTGGCCGAGTCATGAATCATAGTGTCTTCCTCCATAAAAAACGAACTTGCATAAATTTTATGATCCTATCGATCTATGGGTAGAAGAAGTTTGCAACAATCAATCTCATCCCTGGCATGATTTCATTTCTCTTTATCCATGTCTTTCGTTGATCTTCAAACAACAAGTTATAATGGCTTCAATTTTCATTCACATTACTTACAAGCCATCTTTGATTTGTTATATCATTAACTGTAAAGAAAACTCAATAGGTTCGTTCAGCAAGTGGTTGCATTGGATTTATGATTTTACCTAAAACTTGTCTAAATTTGTTAGAGTATGGTAGGTAGGATGAATAAGCCTTTCCTGGCAGTAGTATAGAATCTTGCTTTGTTGTTTGAAGCTCACCTTTGAAGCTTTTAGTGTAATTTTGTTATCCTGCAAAATAAAAAATCAAACTTTTATTGAAAGTTATGGTTATAGATTAGATTGATTTTCTGCTTTTCAGTTTCATGCATCTTTATTTTCAGTACTTTATATATTATCCACATGTTGTTCTGACGATCGGTCTGTGAGTTTGGTATAGCTCTGGACATGTTTCATCTAGTCAGGTACATTCTTGGTAGCGGTTGCAGAGCTGGATGGATTGATCGAGGATGCGAGAAACAGAGTGCGAGTACCAGAGATTCTGAGGTTCTCAAGCGCTTTTTTCAGCAGAGCACTTGTCCCAGCTGGAGCCAGATGTTATCACATATATAGTAGCCAGGCTACCATATTCTATTTTTCAGACATAGTACATTTTTCAGCCAGATCTCTTACATATGAGATGCTAAGATGAGCATTTTTTACGGGTCATTATTGTATTAGTGGACTATTGTACTCTCCCATGTCAGGACTGAGTCTCTGGACACTCAGATTTGAGGACCGATGTAGCCATTTAGTCATTACAGAGCAGTTATTGATGCCCAGTTTTATATCAGTGCTTTCTCATTGGACCAATGATGTTTCAGATGGATTATATTGCATGATTATGACTCACATTTTTATATTGTGTTATGGTTATCATTGCTCTTATACTTATTTTTGTGACATGTATTAACTTGTGGTATCATGATCTGGCAGTCATAATTATATGGACTTGGATGTATTTTGTACTATGTATTGATGTCCCTACTTAGACTTGGAAGTTCCTGATCTATACTCATTGGTTTTACCCTCCTTAAGGAGAATAGAGGTAGTCATTCCCACCATTGCTTTGGCTTGCTAGTGTTGGCTCCATCATTCATTGTCTTCACCCATCCATTACCTTCTAGTTTAGTTTTCAACCCGACTGACTTCTTGACTTATGGCATGGAGGATCTTTTTCCCCGCTAGAACTTTTGTTGGACAAGCCTCCCTGTTTATATTGTGTCTCGGCTCTGAGTTAGTGACAAAACTTGCCTTTGGTAAGTTGGATTGTATTCCTAAATCATTCTGGTCGGTTGTCCCAATGTTTGGCACTGTGCAGAACTCCCCCTGGTCACTTGAGATGTTGTTGGCTAAAACTGAAAGCTCATGTACTACTTGTATTGGAAAATGTTTTATATGCGCCCATGGAAAATGAAAATGCTAAAAAACTGTATTTCTTAACATATGTGAAAAAGGGAAAGAGCAATGAAATGCTAAAATACTCCTCGAAGGGTATAAGAAAAAGGTCCAAAAAGGCAATGGTTAAATATATGCTATATCCAAATATTACTGACCTTGTAAATTTGAAAATGTCATGGATGAAAGCTGCACTTAGCTATGCTTCTAAGCACTAGTGAAGTCCCCAAAAGGACATATAGGCCAAAAAGGCCATGGGAATAAAGTTGCGATCCTAATGAGCCTGGATCAAGCTTGATGTAGTCATGATGCCTAAGTTGAAAAAGCACTCTCTAAACAGCTCACCCATTTTTGAGGCATTGCCATTCCTTGTGTTGTTGTTTGTCCGACAATTAATTATAGTGAGTATTCCCTTTCCTTATCCAAAGTGTTATGATGTTGAGTAGGAATTCATCATTTGCTTTAGCCTTGTCAATTTCATCCTTCACCCTTCACTAGCAAATTGACTACAACTATGAAGTGAGTATAGTCCTGAAAGTCTTGAGTCTGAGTAATAATAAATAAATTCTTATATATGTATTGGTTGATGTACCTCCAATGAAATGATTGCTACTTGTTGTGATTGTTGCTTGAATGAGTTGTAGAACATGTCTTAGCCTTTTAACACTTGTAGCAGATGGATGATAGTCTGAGTTATTATTGGTGTCTGATCAGTTACAGATGGTTATATTGTTTATTGGATATGATTGATGATCAGATAGAGACCTGTGAGGGGTATGAGTATACACCTTAGATGGATTTGGACTCTCCGAGTCCAATGAGACAGTTTATTCCTAGTTTCAGGCACTTGCATATATGATCAGGCTCATTCTGCCTTTATGATGTAGTTTTTCTTCACAGGTTGATATGTCTGAGCAGAGAGATGTTTTAGTTGGATCTCTTAGGGCGTTGTATGGGCATAGGGGGTGCAGCCATTTGTTTGTACCATAGTACCCCCATCCCATAGATTCTAGTGAGCTCAGTTTGACAACGTAGGCACCCTAGGAGGCTATTTTGGCAAGATCACGTTTCCCGAGGCAGATTAAAAATGATTAAATGGCTATTGAAGAAATCGACTTGGGATACTGAGGTAAATAAATGACATGGGATGAGTCACAATGATGAGAGTGATGTCTTCCACACCTTCTCCAGTAGTTGCAGCACCTGATTGGGCCCACACCTATTTTTGGGCATTTTTATATTATTTTCCGAAGCTTTTGGGAGGCTCACAATTTCCTCAAAGAGGCACAAAGTCAAAGAATTATATTATTATATTATTTTATTGTGCCATGGGGACACCCAGAGGGATTTAGTCAAACACTCCTTGGACCCACCGTGTGCTTCATTTATTTCTTGTTGAGTGGGGTACCCTCTTTATGGATGATTTAGTCCACTTTGGTACTTTATGGTTATATTGATCCATGTATTGTATGTTGAGCTCATCTCAACCATTGATTAGAACATTTTATCTTTTAATCTTGGCCATTCGTTTTGAAAGTGGTTAGGATTCTGTTATTATTGTGGTTCTCTCATTTTTATTTAAATGAGAGAGCTTCTCATTTGTAAGGTGTCTTTGGCTCTTGGATCTGAATAATAGAAATATTTTTCCGTTGATATTTTCTGGATCTGCTTTGCATCTTATGTTCTCAAATGGTGATTAGATAGTCTTCTGCTTCCTAGCATTGTGGAAATTCATGTGAGATCTATATTTTTTTCGATATCATTGTCTTGTCTACAGGAGGGCGTTTTGGCTGGAGCGTTTTTGCAGGGGGACCTCAACTCGTTCAGTTTTCTTCGTCTTGGATCAGGGGGTTTTCATTAGTTTCATTGTGATCTATGATTACTTCATTTTAATTTCCTGTAGCATTTGGTTTTTTTATCTTGTATTGGCAAATCTGATATTGTTGACGTTTGCTCATGCAGAGTAGGGGGCGCATTGGTGGCTTGGGGCTTACATCTGTCATAGAAATCACTTGGATCTTCCAGAATTGATCAGGATAGCAAGGATCATCACTGTTAAGACTTCTACAAGCATTTCCAGGTACGATCCAACAAGTAATTTTCTTCTCTTTAACAGATCTGAATCCATTGTACCTGTTTTCCTTCCATTTTTCTGAAAATTCTTAAAGTACTAAAAAACCCTTTAAAAATACTAAATCTGGGAACCATCTGATCTTTGGCCAAAACCATTGTTGGGTTTCATAGATCGGGCCTCCCCTTCACTGAATCTACTACAACGCTGATCAAATTCCCGCTGGTTTGACCTAGATCTGATTTTTAGCCTGAAAACTACATAACCCTCCACTGAAAATTTGACCTGCTAGGGTTTTAAATTTTTCTTATTTGTGACTTCATAGATTAATATATAGGGTCCTACACAGTCCAAATCACCCTCAACGTTGTCCAGATTCATGGAAGTTTGACCTAGATCTGAGTTTTAGACTAAAACATCCCTAGCGCCTTCATGGAAGTTTGACCTAGGATTCGGTTATGATTGTGGTTCTCTCATTTCTATTTAAAGGAGAGAGCTTCTCATTTGTAAGGGGTCTTTGGCTCTTGGATCTGAATAATAGAAAGATTTTTCCATGGATTTTTTTTGGATCTGCTTTGCATCTGATGTTCTCAAATGGTGATTGGATAGTCTTCTACTTCCTAGCATTGTGGAAATTCATGTGAGATCTATATTTTTTTCGTTATCATTGTCTTGTCTACAGGAGGGCGTTTTGGCTAGAGCGTTTTTTGCAGGGGGGCCTCAACTCGTTCAGTTTTCTTCGTCTTGGATCAGGGGGTTTTCATTAGTTTCATTGTGATCTATGATTACTTCATTTTACTTTCCTGTAGCATTTGGTTTGTTTATCTTGTATTGGCAAATCTGATATTTTTTACGTTTGCTCATGCAGGGTAGGGGGCGCATTGGTGGCTTGGGGCTTACATCTGTCATAGAAATCACTTGGATCTTCCAGAATTGATCGGGATAGAAAGAATCATCAATGTTAAGACTTATACAAGCATTTCCACATATGATCCAACAGGAAATTTTCTTCTCTTTACCAGATCCGAATCCATTGTACCTGTTTTCCTTCCATTTTTTCTGAAAATTCTTAAAGTACTAAAAACCCCTTAAAAAATACTACATCTGGGAACTGTCCGATCTTTGGCCAAACCACTGTTGGTTTTCATATATCGGGCCTCCCCTTCACTGAATCTACTGCAACACCGGTCAAATTCCTGCTGGTTTGGCCTAGATCTAATTTTTAGCCTGAAAACTGCATAACCCCCCACTGAAAATTTGACCTGCTAGGGTTTTGACTTTTTCCTATTTGTGACTTCATACACTGATTGATCGGGTCCCACACAGTCCAAATCACCCTCAACGTTGTCCAGATTCATGGCATTTTGACCTAGATCTATGTTTTAGACTAAAACAGCCCTAGCGCCTTCATTGAAAACTGGACTTTTTCGGAATTTACTTTTTTTCTGAAATCTGGCAGGCTAGGCTGATAGATCAGGGCTTGAGCACTCCAGAACACCCCCAATGCTGAGCTAGTTCCTTTCAGGTTTCCCTAGATCTGAAAAACTGACTTTCAGCCTCCTAGCCCCCCTCATCAGATTTTGACTTTTCCAGAACTAATCTTTACTGAAATTTTCTGACTTGGGTTTTTAGATCGGGCCATCCTGATCTCATTTTCCCTCCAACGCTGAGCTGATAGTATCCTGGTGGCTCTAGAGATGCAGATATGCCTCTCCAAACCCTAGTGCTAGCCTTCCTTCTGCTGGTTTTCCTGTAACCTGAATCTTCCGGGCCAAATCTTTTTCTGGGTCCATAGGTCAGGGTATATCCCAAGTGGGTTCACTTAAATGTTGTGTTGATGATGACTCCATTGCCCTATGCACGTAAGACACTGATCTCCTATTTATAGCACTAGCCCTAAATTGACCTTACTCCCATTCTCTTTGCCAACATTCATTGATAACTCGAGTTTCCTATCTTTCATTGAGTCTGTCTCCTTGGTACTAGACAGTCCCAACTCTGTCTTTGCTCACCCTGTCACAGTTACGTTTTCCAAGACAGTGGTCATCTCCACCAGTTGCTAGTACCTAAACCCTAGAGCTAGGGTTTCCATTTACCTTGCACCTTACGTACCTCAAAGCCCCATTTGATATGTTCTGGTGTCTAGGTTTGATCTCTCCTGTCGAGAGCAGATCTGGGTCTCCCCTGTTGTTGTCTTGGACTTGGATAACATAAAGTGAAGGCTGCCTTGATTGGCGTGACAACCATCCATTTGGGAGTCTAGGAAGTCTTGGTTCCACCCCTTAGTTTTTTTCCCCTCTACCATCCATCCTAGATCCACCTCACACAGGAAACTACAAGGTTGGTGATAACAGCTACAATACTACTTTTCATATGTCCATTGGCATGTCTCCTTTAAAATCACTTTATGGTTATGATGCATCCACTTTTGTTGACCACATTTTTGGGGATTGTAGAGCTCCAAAGGCTAAGGATTGGATTGAATAAAGTCAAGAAATTTTGAAGGTTTTGAAAGATAACTTGCAGGTTTCCCAAAATCATCAAAAACAATATGCATACCAACATAGAGTGGAGAGCCACATACAAGTGAATGAATTGGTATATTTGAGGCCTTATGATGTTTCCTTACCCTATCCGTAAATCTTATTTTCATGGTCTTATTTCAATTTGTCCTTGAGTTTATCCTAAACTTGAAGTGACATCCTAATTAAATGAAAGGGGACATATGAATATTAGAACTTAGTAATCATATTTCAAAAGTGCCTAGCTCATATTTTGTAGTAACTACCACCTACCTCTACAAAACCAAAAAATGGGTGGAGGAAAGACTCCTCCCACACACTCATTCATTCCATTAATGGATGGAAATTTGAATGGGGAGAGAGGAGCTTGAATAAAAGTGGGTTCTTGGAGAGAAGAGAAGTGTTTGGAGGAAGAAACATAAACCCAACTCGCATATGAACCATGAAGAGATGAAAAAAAACTTTCTAGGTGAGATTAGACAACATTGGAGAGTAGTAAGATGCCATTTAAAAACCTTATAGGTTGTTTCCATGTTATGTTATCCAAAGAGCCATGAAATCCATGCCCAAGAAGCTTTCAATGTTGAGAATGAAACCTAGAAGTAGGCAGTGACTTGGGTTCACATTGGCCATATCAAATAGCACAGAGAGGAAGGGAATGCCTAAGGAACTAAATAGTACAAAAAGAATGACTTCTTTTGGCCAAAAGTTGTGCTCGCTGAGAGGTTGGGAAAAGAACCATTAACGACTTGCTTGGTTGGTATATAGGAAGGATTTAATGAAAATAATAGTGGTTTTGGAAAGCTTAAGAATCTTATTTTCTTAAGTGGTTTCGTAGCCTAGCACAAGGGTGGAATTCTATAGTGGAATAGCCTATGGTTGGGAAAAAAATCAGTGCCACCACGGTCAATTTCCTTGTAGCTTCATTTAACAAAATATAGTCCTCTTTTATTATGAATTCATTCTTAAATGATGAATAATATAATTCATTATTGTGTTACAAGTATTTTCTAAGAATATCCTGTAGATGATGATGAACAAATGATTGTAGTGTATAAACAATTAGTTTGGAAATATGTGTGGAAATTCTTTGGAAACTCTTGTATGACAACTATTTGACAAAATGACTATATAAGAGAAGGATTTTGATATCTTGTTGACATTGATTTATAGAATTTATGGTCTCCATCATACTTTCTAGTGTCGGGATTCAATAGTAATCCTCCATTTCACCACTTGGTCTATTTGTCTATTTTCCTAGCTTAGGAGGTCTTCATCACTCCACTAGTGCATGGGGGACACACCTAGGGGACATCTTCCACTTACTACACTTGTGCACATGATTTTAGGTGCCACGGGAACCAATCCCTATAATTTAGGAACCCACTCGGAGTGCCACCAGCAATATGTAGCAATTGACTCTAGTAGGTATTCAGTTAAGTCCAATTATGCTCTGATTCCCATCAGTTAGATCATTCTCAGCCATCCTAGCTCCAATTTCCATGATTCGGTAGAAGTAGGGTGCATTTTCTCACCTACGCTCTTCAATTAACTAGTTCTGAACTTTTTTAGTGATCCGGACTTGCATTAATGAGCTCTAGTGGTGATTTTACCACACTGAGTTAGCTCCTGAGTCAGTTTAGGTTGGTAGATTCAACTACCTCTTTAGGAATTCAAATTATCCTATATGTATAACCATTGTACTACATATTATTTATTGAATATGAGGATTAATATCTATTAATGAATGAATATCATTTATTCCAATTATCGGTCTCATGAGTGTTTTATTCCTCATGAATTATTGATATGAGTTACTGAATTGCTTTTCTCTCTTCTACAATTCTCCATTTGAATTCTGCAAGCCTGATGATCCTATGCTTCATTGAATTTTACATGGTATCAAAGCTGGTATCAAGGCCAGCAACAAACCTTGAAAACTTCCAATGATGCACCAGAAGCAATGGGGTTCCACATGAATCCTGGAATTAATGTCTTGCTCCCTCTTGATTATGTCCATAGAAGTTTATCCAGGTGTGATGCACCCAGAGAAAGTGCACATGTCGAAGTAGAGAGTGTTTGGTCTAATTTGATTCAAATCAAAAAAAAATTGTAGTTTTTTTTTGTAGGTACAACTTCAATATGGATTTGAGATCAGTTCCTCCTCTATCACCATTCAATTATGTTGAGTGGAAATTGAATATGGTTGCAGATCTTGAGAGCCATGATCTCCTTGATGCGTCTTTTGGAGCTGGTAAAGAATCTTACAAAGAAGAAAATGATTGGATAAATGACTTTGATAGAGCATATGGAAGTATGGGTATGGTAATAACTCATAATATGTGTTATCTCATGGAATATGTTGAGTATCCATTCAAGCTCTAGAGAAATCCAGATAGATCCTTTAGTGTGTAGAAAGAAGTAGATAATACCTAGAGAGAATCCAAATCCTCCTTAAGTGTTCTTCATTAAAATGCCTCAACCTCGATTCTCTATGATGAAGTTGTTCAATATGAAGAAATAATAGAATATTCATCTCATTCAATTCAAATTGTTGAAAGTATCCCTGTAGTGACTCCTCCTCTTGTTGCTCCAGAGGTTTATGAGATCTCTGATATTTCATCTTCTCATACAGTTGATCCAAAAGAAGAAATTCAAACCTCCATTGTTGAAGAAAAAATATCTCTCCATCCTAATCCATCATTCTCAAGTGATTATTCTATTCTAATGTAATGTCCCTTCTTGGAATTTTAGAGAAAATTACAATTTGAGCAAATTTGAGCTTAACTAGTCATAACTCTAGAGGGTTCCAACTTTCACCAAATGGTATCAAATTTGAAAGGAAATGGTATGGTGAGCCTTAAAACATCCCAAGGTGGTTTATGGACACTTTGTATCTAAATTTATACCTCTGAAACCTTGTTTGGGGTTAAGGAGAAACAATGCAAATTTACTAGGAAAATGTGGTCAACTAGTCCTTCTTGGTTTGGTTCCAAACACCACCGAACCTTTCCAAAATTATTAGAGGTAACATATTGGATTAATCACATACTGAAAGACCTCATAAACCCAATGGTCGAACCAGAAATTCATTTTTACATGTTACTCAATTTTGCACAACTTCTAGCTTTAGATTAGTGAAACCCAGGTTGACCCAAATGCACCCAAATGACTACAAATTATGTATGGAAGAGCTTGATGGGTATTAGTACATCCTAATGAATAATATGAATGTGCATACACTTTCCAATTTCTTCTGAAACTTGATTTTGTCCATAAGGAAAGAAGGACAAAAACACTAGGAAATCGATGTTAAAACCCCCAAGGGTAGATGACAATTTTGGCTCTCCAAATGTAGTATGGACCTCCCAAATTTAAGAAAATAGTATTGGGATGAATATCAGACATCAGTTTCTATAATTAATCATGGGTATTATCTCTGTAAATTGATTATAAAGTGCAACATTCGCATGACCACTTTCAAGGAAATTGCATAACTAGCTCGATCTTGACATATGAAAGGTAGAGTTAAAGGTTCAGATGAGGATGTGACATATATAGACCGTATACATCATAGAAATTTATGCCCAAAAATTATTACACATCATTGAAATCCCTTCATACAATTCTGGTATACAACTCATTCAATATGGGAGTCAAACACATGAAAACTAGTGATTTAATAGCATGGAATTGCAAGAGTTTCACATACGAATTTCTTGGGTTTCGAACCATAGAGAATAAGTACATGAAATTACAGAGTAATACATCATATATTTATGTCACAACATCATCAAAATTAGATAATATCCCTCATACAAATCTGATATAAAACTACTTCAAGATTGAAGTCAAATCCATGAAAACTAGTTATTCAAGAGCATGGGGAATGCAAGTCTTTCATACATGTATTTTTGATATTTCTACTTACAGAGAATATGGACATGATATTACAAAGACATACATCATATATCAAATCTTGGGCATCAAATATACTCAGCAAAGCGCAAGCACCACTCCAACAAGTGCGCCCTCAACATGAGAGTGTGGGGGATGGAGAAGAAGGAATGAGATAATAGGGAGATAGATGAGAATTCGAATTGTATGGACCTTCAATCTAAAACTAAAAATCCTTCATTAAGCTCCAATGGTAGGTTTGAATGGCATCTCCATCAATCAAATTGGAAAGGAATCCAACTCCCTCAAAATTGGTTCACAAGTAGGGAGAGTGAACACTCACCATGCAATGGACAAGCAAAATCTCTCCAAAATGCCAAAGGCCAATTAAAAAATGATCAAAATCCGTTATCCTTCCTCATGACATATTTTATTAACTTCATGAGGCCTCCTAAGGTCGAATTTCCCTCCATTGGCTTCCTCCAACTCATCTTAGTGGTTTAGTAACTCCTATGACACATGTCTTCCTCTTCATGCTCCAATTCTTTCCCTAATTCTAATGGTTGCCTCTAACTCCTAAATTCGACCTCTTGGTGGCTAAGTTTAGCCCTTTCATGTCATATTTGTCATATTTCTGCAATCATATTTGAATTTGTCATACTTGTCATAGAATCTTTCATCATTTGTTGTCATAGAGTGCATGGAATCTCCTTCCAAGTGGCACACATTGTCTTCTAGTCTCTTCCTCTTCCATGAGAGTTACTCTCCTTTACTAATTTGAATTCCTTGGCTCATTATATGCTATTTGACACCACATCACCCTCCAATAACGTTACATTACCCATGTGTTTGAATTTGGATGAACATCATGCCAAGTGTGCGGGGAATATAGTCACCCAAAGGCTCCACAAGCTTCCAAGTGTCTTCATGAACCCATGCCACCTTATTTTCTTATCATTTATCATTTATGTGACCCATTTCAAAAGTGAATATGGTAAACTAAATTCCTTTTGGGTCCCATAGCCCCTTATTACAAAATTTATGTCTCCGTCTCAACCTAGGGAACTAGTAGGCTGGTGAAACATTATTTGCAAGTATTCTTATTTGGAAATTATTTAATTGGGGACATGACATCTAAATTCTATGCATAGTTTTCTAGTGAAAGCTCAAAGAGTTGAAGAGAAATTTGATTCATCTCTCTCCAATCATGCTGTTGGTGTGCATAAAAGTGATATTTTGGATGTTTTGGAAGAAATATTGGATTTTAGGAGTGATCCATTCACCCTCATCGATCTAGTGCTTCCAGCAAATCCCTACATGATTGCTTGCACCAATTCTCATATTTTTAATGAAAAATAAGAAAATAGTGCATCTTCCATCTCAATGGCGCACTTGGAACCTTTGTTCCTCATTCTTGGATCTGACATCACCTTATTTGCTTCGAATTTCAAGTTTCAATACCTTTCAGTCATGCTTATGATTGTTCTCATTAGTATTGGTGTGAAAAATCAAGCACCTCAAGTCTCTTTCAAACTTGTGGATGGGGATTCAATGCTAGTTTCTTCTCATGAGTTTGCTTATATGAAATATTGTGATTTCATGGATATTTTGAAAGTTAGATCATATTATAGATCTCACACATTCGCTCTCCTTTGTCCCATGTCTTCTCCTCACATGATCACATGCTCGTCTCTTCACAGTAAAGATGGAGACCTCTTGCATTCGCTTGGACATTTGCTCCTCACATCTAAAATTGATCTTACCTCACATGGTTCAATGTTCAAAGCTGCAGCATCTCAGTTGCTTGGGTTTACCTCACATGGTTCAATGTTAAAAGCTCCAATATCTTAGTTGCTTGGGTTTACCTCACATGGTTGGAATTCTCAAGCAATTTTCTCTTTTGTTAGGCTATCCCAGTTGCTCTACATGGTCCCATAATCTATTATGCGGTTGTTTGTGTTCCTGATTCAGTTGAGCAGATTCATGTTCTTCCAAAGAAGAAAAATCCTCCAAACATAATCATTTAGTTTGGAGAGGTTCACATGCACAGTCCTAGGATACTACTGCACACAAGGACCATCACACTGCATAACTGCTCCATAGAGATGCAGAATGCAGAAATATTTTCACAAGTTTCTACTCAAGAAGAATTTTTTTTCTTAGTATGAAATTTTAATCCTGATTTTCCTACTTATTTTGAAAGGGGGTTTTTTCCCATGAGGTTTTCACCGTTTTTCCTCAGTTTGTTAAGCAACTCCTTTTACATTTAGATTGTATGGGTGACCTTTGGTCTTAGTTTCCAAGGACCAGGTTGTCCAAAGTCAGGAATTAGGGGGGGCGTTGAGATTATTATTAATCCTCCCTTCGACCACATAGTCTATTTGTCTATCTTTCTAGCTTATGAGGTATTCATCACTCCACTAGTGCATGAGGGACACACCTATGGGACATTTGCAACTTACTGCACTTGTTTGCATGAGTTTAGGTGCCCCAGAGACCAATCCCTATACTTTAGGAACCAGCTCTGAGTGCCACCAATAGTCTCCAGCAGTTGACTCTAGTAGGTATTCAGTTAAGTCCAAGTATGCTCGTATTCCCATCAGTTAGATCACTCTCAATCATCCTAGCACCGGTTTCCATGATTCACGAAAAGTAAGGTGCATTTGCTCAACTACCATCTTCAGTTAACTGGTTGTGAACTGTTTTAGTGATCCGGAGTTGCATTAGTGAAATCTAGTGGTGATTTCCCCACACTGAGTTAACTCCTGCATCATTTCAGGTTGATAGATTCAACTGTCTCTTTAGGCATTCGAATTCTCCTATATGTATAACCATTGTATTACATATTATTTATTGAATATGAGGATTAATACTGATTAATGGATGGATATCATTTATTCCAATTATTGGTCCCATGAGTGTTTTATTCTTCATGAATTATTGATATGAGTTACTTAATTGCTTCTCTCTCTTCTACAATTCTCCATTTGAATTCTGCATACCTGATGATCCTATGCTTCATTGAATCTTACATCTGGCAAGTTTTTAACAAGTTTGATTTTAAAAAGGTTGTAGATCTAGTACATCTTTCTTAAAAGGGCACCTTATCATCCTAATTGTCCTACTTCAAGTTAATTTATGAACTTTGATTTATGATTTGAGTGGGGTCCATACATGTATAATATGTGCATTATTCAGCCTCGATCAGTGGTTCAAAGTGGAAGACATCTTGTAGCTTTAAAAATAACAATTTTCCTCTATTTTGAATATTGTAGGATTATGCAGACCAATCACAAAATAGTAAATACTAAGTAGGTAGGTGTGATAAGTTGTGTAGGTTATAAACATCCATTTTAAATGATCTCCAAATATCACAAATACCTACTTTGTAACTTAGGAGGTGATAACCTTCCAACAACACCCCTTTTCTTGGTTAATTTATTTGGATTTTGAAATATATATATGTGAGTTTCATGAAAGTGAGAATCATATATAGGAAAGTTTCATGGAGGAAAGGTGCATATACTCTCCTATACATGCTTGTTTACTTCAAAATACCAACATATACATCCTATAGTAGCCTAAATACCCTCCACTTCAAGATACTTGGGGTTTAGAAAGCTAGACTGAATGGTCAACGAGATGTTAAGCCTAAGAAAGGTTGTGATGGACCTATTGAATGATTTTATCATGTCAAATGATGTTTTCTGAATACAATCAAATTTATTTAAATTAATTTGTTTGGAGGAAAGCTTGACTCAATGATCATCCATTGTGATAATCAGAGTTGTATAAATATTTCGGAGAACCCAGTGTTTCACGATAGATCAAAACACATTGAAATGAGGTATCATTTCATCATAGACCTAGTGCAGAGAGATGCTCTGAATTTGCAGTACATTTGTACAGATGAACAGATCGCAGATATCTTGACCATGCCTCTGACAACATCAAAGTTCATGTACTTTCGTGACAAGCTTGGTATGGCAAAGAATGCCTCCCTTGCTGAGAAGGAGTGTTGATTTTTTTTAGCAGCATCGAGAGCCATTCTCTTAGGAGAATGGGGACACCTGTTCCAGGACCACGGTGTGGACTCAACCTAGAATTGAGTGATCATTCTGTTGAATGATGATATATGATCCTTGACCATGATATGGACCCAGCTCTGCACTAGGGGGACTCAACCTTGTGTTGAGTGACCATTCTGTTGAATGGTGACATCTAGTCCGAGACCACAATGTGGACCAGTCTAGTAGCGGTAGACTTAGCCTAGTTCTGAGTAGCCATTCCTTTGAATGGAGGCACCTGGTCAGTTACTAGGACTCAGCCCGAGGCTGAGGGCCATTCTCCTGGAGAATTAAGGCGCTTGGTCCGTTATCAAGTATTTGACCCAGTGTCAAATTATGCAGCCTATGGTTGAGGCATCTGGTATGTTACCAGAAAGGCACTATAAGCCCTAGACCAGGTATAGGCATGTGTGACATTCTGACCCTTTATCAGTGGGCTCTGGGATCTTCTCCAAGGCTTAGCTACCCTTGGTTAACACACCTTAGTACCCTATCTTGGTGTTACACAGAGTGTGAGATAAAAGCATTAGTAATTCTCTCTTTTTATGATGATGTACTTTGAGTGGTGATGAAAGACCACGTTGACCACATGTGATGACCACAGGGACACTTGAAGAAGACTAAAGCAAAAGTCAAAAATACATCAAGACCCTTAGTACCACTAAGGTGTAAAAGTGAAAGTGCAAAAAGACCTTTAGTACTACTAAAGGCAAAAGTCAAAATTAGAAAAGAATAAAATATTAATATTTTTATCTTTCTAATTTTGGTCCACTTACAGGGGATTCCAAGCATATAAAAGAAGATCAATCCATTTTATTATTATACACACTTGCTCTCACAAGTACAGCTGCTCCATCAGAAGATCCCACGGTTTTTGAAGAAGAAGGTTTTCAGGATTATGCCCTAGCATGGATGAGTCTAGCTAGGGCATCAACATCCATTTGAAGACAAACCCTAAGATAGGGTTTTAAACAATTGCAAGTTCTTTTAAAGTCTTTGGATAGGGTTTTACCTAACTCTCTTCCTCAGATCAAAACAGCAGAAAAACGGCCAAACCTCGGACAGCCTCCGAGGTAACTCCTGAGGGTTGCGGGCTACCAGTAGATTGCCACAGCCACTGCTAGCAGGCACTTAGGGCCTCGGGCTGTCAACAGACAAGCCCAGAGAGCCACGGGAAACCCACAGACTTGCCCAACAGGTTCCGGGCAGAAGGATGGGCAGCGGGCAACAGCGAGCAGGTAAAACAGGATATGTCGGGCAGTACAGAAGGATGACAGGTACGGATAGGAAGCACAAGTACAAACAGAGCAGGGCAGATCCAGGCAGGCATAACAAGTTTCTGGGAAGCCTGCAAATTGTTGGGGAGGAGAGATAAATTAGGGTAGCAAGCCCTAATTTGTGAAAAAACCCTACTTGGGCATTTTTCTGTGAAATTGGAAATTTGATCTTCTGTAATTGTGGTTTAACCCTGTTGGGGTTTGTGGAACTTTTTAAAGAATTTTAGTCATCTCATTTACGAGATGAATTGCTAATGCTTTTGGGGTTTTTGTCCTTTAAGGGTTTTCCCAGTGAAAAATCTTGTGTTCAATGTGTTGATGTGATTGATGTTATTTACTGCAATTGTCATTTGTTTATGTTAGTCTGCAAATTTTAAAAGTATTCATGCTAATGCTAAAATTCAACAATGTATAATATGTATCTTTAGGGTTTTTAAATCCCCACATATAGCCATGTATATGGAAACCATGAGGTGAGAGGCTCATAGGTTAAAAGATCATTTAAATTCCATAACCTTATTAGTGGTTAACCACTCTTTTAAGGAATGAAATGTTTTGTGGAAGGTATTGGGATCATTTACCTTAAGAGCTTAAATCTAGCTTTTGAGGAGGAAACAAAACCTAAATCATGTGAAATACTATGCAACTATCATGATAAGATATCGATTTCCTAGATCTTATTTCTTATATTTATTTGGATGGTCGTTATCACACCTTGATTTTTCTTTGCATGAAGAAGTTGAATCTTTCTTGTATGATATAAAGAACTATTTATCTAGACTATACCTTCAAAGACTAAAACCTTGTTTGGTGTTGTCTACATACGAATGCGAAACATTGTCATTTCATACATGATTTGAAGGGTTTATTATTGATATGGTCTAACAATGTGGAAAATTGTATACTATCAAAATTGCACATTGAGACCAACTAACCCTATAGTTCCATTGTGTTGGATCCTTATCATTTCATGCCCATTCAAGCAAATTTGTTGGATCGCTTTAGGTGGGTGATTTGCAAAGTGTCCCATGGCATTGGCACAACTATACAATTAAACCATGGTGATTGAAAGTTTGTAAACAACTTGTGCAGATTTCTCAAGCCTCTTTAACAACACAAGCTTACATTTGAACCCAAATCAAAAACAATAAATAAATAAAATAAAATAATAAAAGTGCAATTTCCTCGTATTTGTCAAATTTTCACATAAAAAAACAATATTTGAGTCTTCACTGAATAAAGACATGTTTGTGTGGTAGAAACAATTCCAATGTGCACAAATTTTAGGTGTATCCTGTTGATTTTATGAGCAGCATCGAGAACCCTTCTCTTCGGAGAATGGGACCCCCTGGTCCGGGACCACGATGAAGATTCAACCCAGTGTTAAGTGACCATTCTGTTGAATGATAGATATTTGGTTTGGGACCATGATATAAACCCAGATCTTCTCTGGGTAGACTCAACCTTGTGTTGAGTAGACATCTAATCTGGGACCACGATGTAGGCCAGTCTGTGACTGGTAGACTTAGCTTAGTTCTAAGTAGCCATTCTCTGGGAGAATGAAGACACTGTAAGCCCTAGACTAGGTATGGGCATTTGTGTGGCAGTTTGACCCTTGATCTATGGGCTTGGTGTGCTTCTCTAAGGATTAGCTACCCTTGGTTAAGTTACCCTAGTACCAGATCTAGGTGTCACACAGTGTGTGAAATAAAAGCATTAATAACTCTTTTGGTTTATGATGATATGCTCTTGAAATAAAAAATACCACAGGTAATGACCACAGGGGCACTTGGTAAAACGCCAAAGTCAAAAGTCAAAAGAAATAAAGACTTTTTGTACCATAGGTGGAAGGGAAAATTAAATAAGGACTTCTTATAAAAGTCAAAGGAAAAAAAATAAAAGTACATTTTTGGTAAAAGTGAACGTAAAATTAGGAAAAGAATAAAAATATTATTATTTTTATCTTTCCTAATCTTGTCCACCTAAAAGGACCACAGATGGAAAACAAAATTAAATAAGGACTTCTTATAAAAGTCAAAGGAAAAAAATAGAAGTACATTTTTGGTAAAAGTGAAAGTGAAATTAGGAAAAGAATAAAAATATTATTATTTTTATTTTTCCTAATCTTGTCCACTTACAGGTGAACAAACGCTATAAAAGAAGATTAAGCCTTCTCATTTGTCACACACACTTTTGCTCTCACAAGTGAAGAAGACTATCTTATGTTCAAACCCTCAGCTAGGGTTTTATCAGCAAAGTCCATCTTCAGTATTTTTGCACAGCGATCTTCAATGTTCCATTTTTTGGGCAGTTTTCAGCATTCTGATACTTTCAGGGAGTTTTCAGCGGTCTGATATTTTTGGGCAGTTTTCAGACAGTCTAATATTTTCAGGCAGTTTTCAGCAATATGATATTTTCAGGCAATTTTCAGCAGTCTGATATCTTCGGGCTGTTTTCAGCAGTCTAATATTTTCAGGGAATTTTCAGCAGTTTGATATTTTCAGACAGGAGAGAAAAAATCTCAGTTTTTCTGAGAAAGCCCTAAATTGGTAATTTTCTATAATTCTGGAAATGTGGGTAAAATTATCAGTCTGATTTTTAATGATGAATTTTATAGTTACTGTAGTCAAAATCAAGAGCTGAATTTGAGGAACTTTTTGAAGAATTTCTTAAGCCATCTCATTTACGAGATGAGCTATTAATGCTTTTGGAGATTTTGTCCTTTGAAGGTTTCCCCATTGAAAAATATTGTGTCCATGTGTGCTGATGTGATGAATGTGTTTTTACTGCACTGCTGATCTATTTATGTTTATTTGCAAATTTTTAAAGTTTATGCTAATGCTGAAAATTCAACATGGTATCAAAGCTTAGCATGTGAAAACACAGTAAAGGGATACTGTTGTTGTTTCTCACTAGATCTTGGAAGAAGATTTGCAGATCTAACATTTGGATAAGTGACAGAGATGGCTACCGTTGGTTTCAAACCGGAAGAGAAGCTCTCTGGTTCAGCAAACTTCAATTCCTGGAAGGCTAGGTTGACAACCATTTTTTATGAGAATGACTTGGATGACATTGTTCTTAATGTCACAGAAGAGCCAACTACAAATGCTGGTAGGCTTGCCTACAAGAGGAAGTAAAGTAAGGCTAGAAGAGTTATTTATGATTCTATCAAAGAAGAATTGATGCCTTACATCACATCCTTGAAGACTGTTAAAGAATGCTATGATACATTGGTAAACCTCTATGAAAAGAAGGCTCCCAGTCAAAAGAGAGTCTTGAAGAAGAGGCTACGAACTTTGAAGCTGAACAAAGATGAAAGTGTTGGTTCCTTCTTCACCAAGATCAAATAGGTAAGAGATCAACTCCTTGCTATTGGTGTTATTGTTGATGATGATGATCTTGTACAAACAGTGGTTGATGGTCTCCCAAGCTCTTGGGAAACCTTCATGGCATCCGTCTGTGGACGAGAAAATCAGCCAACTTTTGAAAGGCTTTGGCATGATTGCATACAAGAAGAAGCAAGGAACAATGACAAGGTAATCAAGTAGAATAACCTTGCACTTCCAACAAAGACCAAGAAGTTCAAGAAGTCTTTCCATCAGCAAAAGAAAGGGAAGAAACCCCTGGGTAAGTTTTCTGACATGTCTAAGATTGAATGTTATACTTGTCACAAGTTTGGGCATTATGCTAGAGACTGTAGGCAGAACAAGAAGAAACCCAAGAGAAAGTTTCAGGCATCTGCTGCAGAAGCAGAGGAAGAAGAAGATGAAGAACCGAAGAAGAAGAAGAAAGTCAAGGCTAATAAAATTGATGAGCCTAGAAGAGAGTACTATTTGATTTCTGCTCTAACTGGTTCTTTCTCAGCTTGCTCTACTTCTTGGTTGGTGGATTTGGTGGATGGTGGTGCCTCCGGGCACATGACAGATAACCGTGGTAACCTTACCAGTTACAGAAAGAAGAAGTTCACCACTCAGGTAGAACTTGGAGATGACTCCACTTACAAGATTGAAGGAGTTGGCTCAACTTCACTTCAACTTGATTCAGGTACGGTTCTTCATATTGATGATATTATTTATGTTCCTGGTTTAAAGAAGAGCCTTTTATCTGTTGTTGGTTTAGAAGACAAGGGCCATAGAGTCCTCTTTATGGACAAAAAGGTCTTTTTATGGGCAAAAGACACAGATCTAGACTCAGCAGTACAAATTGGGGTTCGAGAGGGAAATCTCTACAAGGCTTCAAAAGTTTCCACTCATGCTTTGGTACATCACTCAGTTGATCCCTGTGAACTTTGGCATAGAAGGTTTGAACACCTTCACTACACAGCTTTCCCAGGATTGCAGAAGATGGTTATAGGTATGCCAGAAATTTATTTAAAGCATGAAGGAATTTGTAAAGGATGTGCTCTAGGTAAGAACACTAAGAAATCCTTTCCCAACAGCAAGGGTAGATCTAAAGGCATTGTGGATTTGATTCATTCTGACATTTGTGGGCCCATGTCTTCACCTTCCTTGAGTGGGTGTTTATATTATGTCTTGTTTATTGATGACTACTCTAAGAAGTCTTGGATTTACTTCCTAAAGGCCAAGAGTGAAACCTTTGACAAGTTCAAAGAGTTCAAGACACTGATTGAAAATCATACTGGCAGGCACATCCATATCTTGAGATCAGATAACGGAGATGAGTATGAATCTAATAAGTTTGATAATTTTTGTCGAGAAGCAGGAATCAAGAAAGAGCTGACAGTGCCTTACAACCCCCAGCAGAATGGGGTTGCAGAAAGGAAGAATAAAACGATTTGTGAGGCTGCTAAAGCCATGATCACTAATCTAGATCTTCCTTTGTCTTTATGGGTTGAAGCTACCGGAACTGCAGTGTACATCCAGAACAGAAGCCCTCATGCTATCTTGGGTGAGAAGACTCCAAAAGAAGTCTTAACCAAGAAGAAACCTGCAGTTGATCACATGAGGATATTTGGCACTCCTATGTATGTTCATGTGCCAAAAGAAAAGAGGGCCAAGCTAGAGCCTTCCGATAAGAAAGGCTTATTTGTTGGGTACAGTGAGTGCTCGAAGGCTTATCGAGTATATATATCTAAACAGAGGTACATTGAGGTCAGCAAAGATGTGATCTTCCATGAGGAAGCGGTGTTTCGTAAAACACTAGAGCTTTCACCGGAAGATGCAGTTGCTCCACTTGAGTTTCTAGATTCAGAAATTCAGAGGGAGGAAGAGTTTGATGATTAAACTCCAAATGTCCCTGAGAACATTGAAAGTCCACTAGAAGAACTACTTAAAGTTCCTCCTTCCAAAAGGAGACATGCTTGGTACGGAGAAACGGTACAAGAAGCCGAGAAGCATAAAGCTCCTACAGGGACTTTCAGAGAAAGCATAAGACCACATAAATACTCCGGTCTTATGAGTCAACTTATCAGTTCAAAACCTTCATCGTACGAAGAAGCAGCAAGTAAACAGGTATGGGTTGATGCCATGATTGAAGAGTATAGGTCAATCATGAAGAATGATGTTTGGAAAGTTGTTCCCAGACCTACAGGAAAGTCAGTAGTGACTTCCAGATGGCTTTATAAGATCAAGCATGTTGCAGATGGCAATGTGGAGAAGTATAAAGCCAGATTCGTAGCTCGTGGCTTCACTCAGAAAGAAGGCATTGACTATGATGAGACATTTGCACCTGTTTCCAGATACACTACCATCAAAACCATCATTTCACTTGCTGCGATATTCGGATGGAAGTTATATTAGATGGATGTAAAGACAGCCTTTCTCAATGGTAAGATTGAGGAAGCGGTTTATATTGAACAACCTGAAGGCTTTGTTACTCATGGAAAGAAGACCCATGTATGTAAACTAAAGAAAGCCTTGTATGGACTAAAACAGGCTCCGAGAGTCTGGTATGCCAAGATGGATGGATTTCTCCATAGCTTGGGGTTTTCCAAAAGTACAGTTGATTCTAACTTGTACTTTAAAGTTGTTCATAATCATGTCTTGATACTTGTTCTTTATGTAGATGACGTGTTTCTTACAAGTGATGAACAGTTGATAGACCAGTGTAAGAGGGAGCTTACCTCTGAATTCGAGATGAAAGATCTCGGATTGATGCATTACTTCCTTGGCTTAGAAGTCTAGCAAAAGCCAGGTGCGATCTTCCTGACACAAGGAAAGTATGCAATGGATATCTTGTAGAGATTTGGGATGCAGGACTGCAAGTCCATGAGTGTACCAATGACTACCAACTTGACAAAGTTGCGGGACTCGGCCTCTAGTTCACGGAATGTGGACTCTACTCTATACAGACAGCTCATTGGTTCCCTGATGCATCTCATGCATACGAGACCAGACATCTACTACACAGTGAATGCACCGAGTCAGTTCATGTCAAATCCGAAGCACATACACTTGGTAGCCGCCAAACATGTACTTAGATATGTGCGAGGGACTATCACTTATGGGCTCAAGTATACATCCAGTAGTGGAGTATTGTTATCTGGATATTCAGATTTAGATTGGGCTGGCAGTGCAGTCGACCTAAAAAAGTACCTTTGGTTATTGCTTCAGTATGGGATCAGCAATGATCTCTTGGTCCAGCAAGAAGCAGGGTTCCATAGCTCAGAGTACAGCTGAGGTAGAGTATATTGCTGCAAGCGATGCCTGCAAGGAAGTATTTTGGCTCAGAAAGTTGTTATCTGATCTGTTCGAGGGAAAGCTTGACTCGACGATCATCCATTGCGATAATCAAAGTTGCATAAAGCTTTCAGAGAATCCAGTGTTTCATGACATATCGAAACACATTGAAATGAGGTATCATTTCATCAGAGACCTAGTGCAGAGAGATGCTCTGAAGTTGCAGTACATTCATACAGATGAACAGATTGTAGATATCTTGACCAAGCCTCTGACGGCATCAAAGTTCGTGTACTTTCGTGACAAGCTTGGTATGGCAGAGAATGTCTCTCTCACTGAGAGGGAGTATTGATTTTCTGAGCAGCATCAAGAGCCCTTCTCTTCGGAGAATGGGACCACGGTGAAGACTCAACCCAGTGTTGAGTGACCATTCTGTTGAATGGTAGATATCTGGTATGGGACCATGATATAAACCCAGATCTTCCCTGGGTAGACTCAACCTTGTGTTGAGTAGACATCTGGTCTGGGACCACGACGTAGACCAGTCTGGGATTGGTAGACTCAGCTTAGTTCTGAGTAACCATTCTCTAGGAGAATGAAGACACTGTAAGCCCTAGACTGGGTCTAGGCATGTGTGTGGCACTTTGACCCTTGATCTATGGACTTGGTGTGCTTCTCCAAGGATTAGCTACCCTTGGTTAAGTTACCCCAGTACCAGATCTAGGTGTCACACAGTGTGTGAGATAAAAGCATTAAAAACTCTCTTGGTTTATGATGATGTACTCTTGAAATAAAAAATGCCACAGGCAATGACCACAGGGGCACTTGATAAAAGGCCAAAGTCAAAAGTCAAAAGAAATAAAGACTTTTTGTACCACAGGTGAAGACAAAATTTAATAAGGACTTCTTATAAAAGTCAAAGGAAAAAAATAAAAGTACATTTTTAGTAAAAGTGAAAGTGAAATTAGGAAAAGAATAAAAATATTATTATTTTTATCTTTCATAATCTTGTCCACCTAAAAGTACCATAGGTGGAAAACAAAATTAAATAAGGACTTCTTATAAAAGTCAAAGGAAAAAAAATAAAAGTACATTTTTGGTAAAAGTGAAAGTGAAATTAGAAAAAGAATAAAAATATTATTATTTTTATTTTTCATAATCTTGTCCACTTACAGGTGAACAAAGACTATAAAAGAAGATCAAGCCTTCTCATTTGTCACACACACTTTTGCTCTCACAGGTGAAAAAAACTATCTTATGTTCAAACCCTCAACTAAGGTTTTATCAACAAAGTCCATCTTCAGCGTTTTTGCACAGCGATCTTCAGCATTCCATTTTTTGGGCAGTTTTCAGCAGTCTTATATTTTCGGGCAGTTTTCAGCATTGTGATATTTTCAGGCAGTTTTCAGCAGTCTGATATTTTTGGGCAGTGTTCAGACAGTCTAATATTTTCGAGCAATTTTCAGCAGTCTGATATTTCCAGACAGTTTTCAGCAGTCTGATATCTTCAGGCAGTTTTCAGCAATCTAATATTTTCAGGGAGTTTTCCGCAGTCTGATATTTTCGGGCAGGAGAGAGAAAATCTCAGTTTTTCTGAGAAAGCCCTAAATTGGTAATTTTCTGTAATTCTGGAAATGTGGGTAAAATTATCAGTCTAATTTTTACTGATGAATTTTATAGTTACTGTGGTCAAAATCTAGATCTGGATTTGAGGAACTTTTTGAAGAATTTCTTAAGCCATCTCATTTACAAAATGGACTATTAATGCTTTTGGGGATTTTGTCCTTTGAAGGTTTCCCCAGTGAAAAATATTGTGTCCATGTGTGTTGATGTGATAAATGTGTTTTCACTGCACTGCTGATCTATTTATGTTTATTTGCAAATTTTTAAAGTTTATGCTAATGCTGAAAATTCAACATATCCGACTTAGTAAGGGACAGTTTATAAGAAGGCAAGTGTAAAGGGTGTCTTCTAAGTTTTTTTGCACAGAGCAAGGGAAAAATGCCAAATAGCAAGCATATTCATGTCATAACCAATCAACCTTTATGTTAATAGAAGCCAACACTCACTTGTGGCTGCCCCCATTGGCATAAGAATCATAGTGGCTTGAAGCTCAATATTTTGAAGCTTATATGGTGTAGTATTTATATCATTGAAACAATTAAGATTGTTTGAGAGGGAAAAGCCAATAACATAGAAAATTTGTATGTCTCGTTGTGGCCTAGCAGTTGAGATAAGCTATAGCCCCATTAATAACTCAAGTTCAAACCCCATGGGCATAGAACCCTGAACCCTGGATTATAAGTTAACCTTGTTTGAGGGAATTCATATGCAGCTTTAATTCAATAAAAAAAATAACATAGAAATTTCTGTTCAAAGGGGAGACTTCTGCACTCTTTAACCATTGAGTACAAACTCTCACCTGAATGCCTTAAAATTAAAACTAGTCAAGAAGCAATGCAGACAATTGTATATACTGAGTTTATGGATTAAACAATACCATCATAGGTAGTAGGTTGAATATATTTATCATATGATTGTTTCATTCAGATATATATATACATATATATATATATATAATTTGCTCTTCCGCTCTTCATATCAGCAGGACATTGGAGAGTTGCCAAGATAGAAAGAAGATGAGAGTAAACATGGACAGCACTAGGATGTACTTAAACTTACAGAAGTTGTTTTATTGAAAATGAAGAACTTTTACAATGAGGAAAAGGAAATGCAGAACTTTTACAATGTGGAAGCATATTTGTCCAGGGTATTTTCCCAGAGCCTCAAACGAGACTGTGGTGCTTCCCCTTTTGACTATGGGTACAATATACAAATATTAATACCGGCCCAGGATCTGTCCAGGTGCCCTGAATCAGTATAATTGTTCTATTTGAGCCAGCTTTGAAGTTGATGGAGAATAAACAAGGGCTCGACTGTAAGCCACGGGTAATGTCAGGAGCTTCTTCACTTTCCCAACATATGCACGCTTTGTGAAGTTATCATAGTCATTGGCTTCAATTGCATCTAATATCTGGCGATAAAGGATCAGTGAAGCCCACACCTGCAAGCAAAGAAAATACATTAATTATTTTGCTATGTAGAATCCCAGCAGAAAGAAATTAACTTTCTCCATGAAATGACCACCATTACCGGCCATCTACTGGCTTTATCGAGCTCTGTAACACCTTTTTCTGCTTCATCAAAAAACTTCCTGGCCCTTGTTATCTGATCTTTCATGAATGACCTCCATTTGTCAGTGACCTTCCCAGAAAATATATCTTCGTCTGATAGCCCACTCTGTGCAAGCTCATCTTGAGGAAGGTATATCCTACCACGACGAGCGCTGAATAACAAAAAGGCATATATATATATGTCAATCAGCCGAACAAAGTAGAAAGAGTAATAGTTGGAAAGAAGCTAACCTGTGAAGACATTTTTTAAAATATGATTAGGACTGATTGACTGATGGCCTTGGGCCGATTTTGTTTAATGTAAGAAGTAATCGAGGACCTGGGCAAAAGGGATATATTAAATTATCCTGATTTTTGCCCCATGGTGATGGCTTATTTGCAGCCAGGCTTTTAGCAATATGATTTGTAGATAAGGTTTTATTAATAGGAAACATGTATGACAAGGAGAGGTTACTAACTCTTCTCCAACATCCCGCAATATGTTTGTGAGTTGATTTGCTATTCCCAAAGCTAATGCAGCGCTATAAACATCTTCTGTTGTCACATGTGAGTCTTGTGAAATACCCATTATAGGTACACTCATCAACCCAACTGTCCCAGCTACATAATAGCAGTAAAGGTAAAGCTCATCAAAGTTCTTGTAATGAGACTTCCTCAAGTCCGTTCGCATCCCCTCAATCATATCCCTAAAAGGCTGAAACAGACAGCAGGCAATAAAATACATTCAGCATTCTGGTGTATCATGCAGGTCCCATAAAAGAAGGCAAACAATAAATTTTGGCTAGCAAGAGAAAATTAGAGATCAGATCACGTTGTTGGAATAAATAAAAAGATGAAGGCATTCATTTTCATTGCAGAACAAGAAATATCAAGGGATGCCAGCAGAGCCACTAAGATTCAACTCTATTCTACTCCATTAAAATAACTTTTGACTCTCTCACGTAAACAAACACAAACCACCAGGCAAGTCCCTTTAGTATAGATCTGGGAATCATAACCTGGATATCAACAGGAAATTTTGAAACTGTATCTGATAAAGCTGCATCCAGCATATCATATGGACGACCATTGAAGAGGTCCTCTAGCCTCTGTTCCCATCGATCTAGTGCCATTGGTGTTATGTGTGAAGCATTAGGACCATCAACAAGTTCATCAGTCCTCCTGCACCAGACTGTATATCAAAAAGTAAACATGTCAAATTAGGATATAGACCATTACAAAACTTTTTCAATTCCAGAAGAAATCACAAATTTAGGGCCTGAAACTCTACCAATAAAAGATGGTTCTTTAACACAACTCAAGCAAAGAGGCAGACAGATCCATTTTACATAAAACAGTAATGGCATGACCTGATCAGAAACAAGTATCTGGTATCGTAGCTAGCATATATGCAAATCTGCACAGTCTGCACTTCAAAATAATCATAATAACAGTAACAATAATAATAAGAGATGGTGCAAAGAACTAGACATTTAAGGATATGACTATCAAGAATTTGGAAATGAAGCAATCAGTTCTTAACTTCAAACAACCCAGGGGTACTAATAAATTGGATTAAATCCAGGTCCCACATCTATAGCCAAGTAGAGATGCAGTGGAGCTACCTCCACACAAACAGGAAAATGGTTAGCAAAGGTTCTTGTAAAATATCAGCAGATATTTTGCTCCATGACAAACTTTGAACTTATATTAAACATCCATGAACCAAAACACACTGAATCCATAATATGTATTTAGAAATACACAAAAAGGCACATATGACCCACAACATGTTTACTAATAATTCAGAACATATTGCAGAAGGTTCCTATCTATTTTAAAAGAAAAAGGAGAAAATAAAACTATTCTTAATAATGAGTACTCATCCCAATGCTTGGAAACTCCATAGTTTTTCCTCCTTAGGATGCATCTCTGTTGCCATATGAGTATGACTCAAAAGTGCTTGTAGGGCAAGTATGAGACCCTGGATGAGTGTATTCAGCTCAATACTCGCCATAATCCTGAGTGTTCACAAGCACTCACTAAGTATGCCAAGAATACTGAATCAATACTTGCCATACTCGTCAATAAATTTTCCTGCAATAAAAATTAAATTCTTTTGCACATTTTAAATTTTATCACTGCCAAATATGCTGAATCAACTACCTCCGTGAGTGCAAGAATGATAACTATGGGATCTGTGGTAGCAAAAAGAATTTTCTTGCAATCGCAACATAGATTTTCCTCCTTCATCCACCCATGCCATAAGAGCTCTCATGGAAGTCATCACCATTTCTTTTTCTTATATGGTATTAGGCAGTAGATCTAAATGTAGTATCCTTCAGTTTCTATCTCACTCAAGTGAAAGGTCACCCCACCTTAAGAGGCAAGAGAACACTGATTTCTATCTTCAGATTTCTCATAATACAAGGGTATATTTCACATGTTTCATCTTACTTGTATCTAGTTCTTTGCATTTAAAATCTTTGTATACCTGATTTGTGTTTCAATTCAAAGGGTTAAGGAACACTATGAGTGGTATCATAGCTCTTTCCTGAGCCAGCGCGCATCCAGATTTTAGCAAAAAAAAATTAGACTAGATAAGTGTTTCAGCGTCTTTAAATAACAAAGAGATTATTTACGGTAAAAGGATACTGCATTTCAAGGTATTTTATCTCGACATTTCAAGCCACAATGTTGGGCTCATCTTCAGGAGAAAGTATTTCAGGTAATGGCAAGGAGTGGCCATCATAATAAATATAAATGATCTTAGTTTTTGTCCTGAGAGATAGTCGATGCATCATTATTCTTAATAAGATTAATTACTAGGCACCAACAACCATTAATCTTCAGTCCATCATCTCTGTTCAAATTTTCTGGGATCTTTTCTATTTCAATGACTTCTCTAGTTTTTCTTCTCATGTAGTGCTCTTCTTTAGCGATAGGTTTGGTGTCTTCAATTCAAATATGGTGTCCTAAGATATGGACATGTTAAGCTAAGGCAGACTTTTTATGATGATACATGATGTTTGCGCTGTGTTCTTTAAACCTTACTTGAATCGAGTGGCATGCTTCCTCAATATAGAGTTTACCACACACGCAAGGAATCGCATACACGCCCATTTGTTTCAAAGGATTCATGGGGTCTTTTGAGGAATCTAGCATCCTTCCAATGGAGCTCGAAGGGGAGAAAGTCACCGCAAAGAGATTTGTTGTTCGGTGGATAAATCTACAGTCATGGAAGAATACACGCAAAACATACAAGCCATGTCACCTGGTTGGACACCCTTGTAACTTCTGTCGGCACCCCTTCAAGTAGTACCGCATCCACAACACTCGTATACGGAATTTTCTTCCACGTACCTTCGAGTATATCATAATCCCTCTAGGCACACCTAAAACCATTCTTACATAAACATGTGGTCATCTTGCTGTTATAGTACACTAAGAAAAACGCTCGGGAAGATCACTCTTGTGTCATAGGGAATCAAGTAGTACAAGGGGCCAAGACTCCAAATGGATCCACCCACAGGGGTAGACAATGAGCCACAAACTAATACATTCTTTCAGGGAAAAAATAGGCAGCACACAGCCTTTCATGATCACAATTCGTGGCACCGCTTTCCAAAAGAAAACATCAACAAATTTGATGGTTCTAACCTATCAGGATGGATTACCCAAATGGAACACTATTTTTCTCTACATGGCATTACTAATTACCTACGGAAACTCAAAGTGGGGATCTTATATTTCGATTTAGAACATTGGCAATGGTGGCATTGGTATAAGAAATATTATGGAGGCTACATTGCTTAGACCTAGTATATAAAGGTCCTTTATGCTCATTTTGAACGTGACAGTGAATGTATAGGATGACTACCAAAAATACGTCAAACAAGGACAGTTATTGACAATATTACAGCCTTTGCGCGGTTGGCAATTCGCACAGAACGCCTATCCAATTCCTTTTGTAAAGAATATTTAATCAATGGTCTCCTATCCAATTCCTTTTGTAAAGAATATTTCATCAATGGTCTCAAGGAGATGATTAGAACACAAATCCTGATGCAGCACCCAGCCACATGGTTGGCAGCTTGTGAAAGAGCTAAAGAAGCCAAAATGGTAATCAGTGCCCAAACTGATCCATAAAAGGCATCAATAAATTGATTCAGTTATTAGGCCATTCCAGACACTTAATTAATTTCTCAAATTCCCATAATTAACATGAAATTTGGCAATTATAATTCATATATACAACATATCATAACCAGAATTAAACAATTCAACACACAAACAGATATGCAAACCAGATTTGATATCGAAGTTCGTCAGACCCCCTAACTACATCTCCAGGCTAGATCAATTGCCGAACCAATTCATTAGTTCTTCAAATGCATCAAAATTACATCAACTTTGCAATTCTATCTGTCAATTACAACTACAGACAACTCCAATGTCGTTTTTACATTTTCCACAGAACTCCTCTAGCACGCAGTATGAGAAACTGTCACCTGCGCTGCTTGGATCCACCTTGGAAACTTGTTGTTCAATGCATTGGAAATTGTTCATTCTATTTCTATCAGCTTGATTCTAACAGTTGAACTGTCCTTCTGACGCACTATCAATCTGTCCATCTGATAATTTCGAATTGAACTCTCAATTCCACATCAACTGATTAGTCTGCATTCATCATTTGCCTCCAAACCATAGGTTCATCAATTAATCCATCGATTCATTGATTGATTTATTTTATCAATTGCTTCCTCCATCAATTGACTTACAGACCATGCCCAAATTGCAAACTTAAATAGCGTAATTGGTCTGTCTTTTGAACTTTTCTCTACCCTTCCAATTCCATGTCCAAATTGCATGTTAAATAGCAGACTGGACTGGTTTCTGGATCCACAGGTGGCATTTTGGATCCGTGAGCAAGGTGCCCAATCGGGTATGAAATACGATTTCTTGCTCAAATTATCACTCAGGATAATATCAAAGATCGAATGCATGATCTTAGATGCACGAATTATGAACCAAATGCAAATATCCATGCTCAAAATATCTGTCTGGTTCAAAACCAAATCCGCAGCAAAAATCTCAGATTTGTTCAAGACCATTGGTCTAGATCTGTCGGCAATCAAACTGCCGCCATAATCCCAACCACTCCGATGCCAACTTTGTCGGTCCCGTCGTGCTGACCCTCTACTGTTCCGATCTGACTGTCCCGAGTCCCGACGTCAAAAGTCAGAAATCAGTACTGTTAAACAACACAAACAACGTTCCTTGCCAACTTTTCGATACCGACTTCGAAAGTCGAAAGTTGGTACTGTAAACATGAATTCTGAGATTTTCATTCCGACTTCTGATTCCCAACTTCGAAAGTCGGAAGTCGGCAATATGCCAAGTCACTGCCAACTGTGTGCAAAATCTGCCACATGTCGAATGATAATTGGTCCACGTGTCTGCCACTGGGATGCCAACTAAGCACTTCCTACCTGCCATGTCATCTCAACCTGCCAAATGGCACAACATCGTGTTGCCACCTCAACGTACGGTCCACCTGCACAGTCCACATCACAATGTGGGTGTGCCACATGACAACCCTTTTGCTTGCTTCGCCAAAACTTCAAAACACAATATTTTTCACGTCTGAAGTCCATTTTTGAAGAAACGAGTATCGTCGAAAAGCTCTCGACGAGCCCTATACAACTGTGTGCTTCTTTGAGACTTCAAAATTTAGGTCACTCAAGAGATCCCCCTGGATCAAACCTCCCCACTAGAGAACTTTTGGACCACAAAAAGCTTGGAGCATTACAGATTACATTCAGAGTTTAACTCTTCATTCTCTTTGCGACTCAGCAAAGGCATACAAACACTTTGTTGTACATAAGTGATGTTATAACATTCATCATTTATAACATTCATCTCTTATGGCTTCATGTTGTACTTTGTTGTACATAATTTCCCTTCTTATGTTGATCTTATTCATGAACTACTTCTTGGACTGCTGGAGCTTGATCAACTCTTCCATCAGCTACCTCTATCCTTGTGGGATCTCGCATAACTTTTCTCCAATGCTTTGCAGGGGAAGGCATAACTTTTCTTCCCTGCTTTGGACGAAGCTCTGAGAGTAGTTTCCAACACTTCTTTACCTGATATCCACTTTACAATGAGTGCAGAAGTTCTGTGGCTTTATGTCATTCTTTCCTTCCTCCTCCTTATGTTGAGGAGGATGATCTTTCTGTCGTGTCCCCTTCTTGGTTTCCATGATTTTCTTGTACAAAGACATTCTCTTCCAACATTTGGCCACGCAATGGTTAATCAATCCGCAAAATGTGCATGGATATGCATACCATAAATTATGTGTCTCATAGCCAAACTTCTTGTAATCAAAGAAGACGTTGGAATACTTATGTTTGTTATACCTGGGATGGTTGTCTTTGATACAGATCTAGTGAGGAGAACTGGACTTAGCTCCTTCAGGATGTTCATCTCTCTCTAAAGATATTTTGCAATCTTTTATGTTGCTTCTCCCTTGACTTAAAGATTGTAGTACTCTTGATTTCAACTTGCACTCACTCTTATCATGGAGTGATGTATCACTTCTTGGTTTTGGTTGTTTCGGAAGAGCTGTTGGCCTGGGATCTTCTTTTGAAGCTTCGTTTACTTCAACTTCTTTTGAACATTCTCCGGTTTCCCTTTTGCCATATCCCAAACCTACATAGCAAGGCCTTTCCTCGATTTCTATGGGATTAGTCATCCCTTGGCCTTTAATGCCAAGTCCTCTTCCATCAAAGCCCATCTTGGTTAGCAATTTAAAACCAATGCCTTTTGTATGGTTCTCGAATGCACCAAAAGATACATCTTGATGCGGTAAAAGAGAACATGATGAACATGACATATTACTTGGTGTATACCTTAGTCATGGTTTCTGTATCTTTGGTAGAAGTTTGTCCTTTTTGCATGGTAGACTCTTCATTTTTTCCTAAAACTTTATCAACATCACGTCCTTAGCTTGCAACTCAAGCTGCAACACTTTTCTCTGCCCTTCCAATTCCATGTCCAAATTGCATGTTAAATAGTAGACTGGATTGGTTTGTGGATCCACGGGTGGCGTTTTGGATCCGTGGGCAACGTGCCCAATCGGGTATGAAATCTGATTTCTTGCTCAAATTATCACTTAGGATTAATATCAAAGATCAAATGCATGATCTTAGAGGCACGAATTATGGATCAAATGCAAAGGTCCACGCTCAAAATATCTTTGTCTGGTTAAAAACCAAATCCACAAGCATAAATCCCAAATTTGTTCAGAATCATAGGTCTAGAGTCATTGTCAATCAAACTGCCGCCACGATCCTTGTTAGGTATAACTCCCGATTCAATGTATTACATAGCCAAATGCAAATATTTATACATTACAATGTGGCGGTTGAGAACCAGCCGTTTCATCTTCCTATGCATC
>LPNX010235741.1:332808-348408 GCA_001517045.1 Pseudotsuga menziesii
ATCTTGCACATATTACTGCATCACTATGTCCAGCACATTCTTGAGTAGTCATCAACAAATGTCATAAAATACTTGTTCCCATTTGATTCATATTACTGCATCACCACAAAGTCTTTGAATGTTTGAAATGCTCTGATACCACTTGCTCTGAAATTAGATTCATGGAATGGCAGCTTACTATGTTTCCCTAAAATACATGCATCACATTTATTCTTCTCTTTAGGAATGGTGGGCAAGCCAAATACACCATTCTTTCTCAACAAACGAAGACTGTTATAATTTAGATGACCAAATCTTGCATGCCACAATGAGCTAGATGACATATTACCTTCTCCATGCTGAGAGAGGTAGGCATAGTTCTGAAATCTTGCGGATGAACCCTTGAGCTTCAGCAGCTTTCCATCTTCGTATCCAGTCATGATGACTTGGTTGTCAGAGGACTTTCTTATTTCAACGATTCCATCAAACATGTGGATGGAATGGCCTAGCTGTCGAATCTCCACCAAGGACAGCAGGCTCCTCTGCAACTCTGGAAGATAGAGAACGTTCTTCAACAAGAAATCAAGGAATCCAGGCATCTTCAGTCAAATGGTGCCCATTCCCTTTGGTTTAATACTTGACTTATCTGCAAAGTACACTATGCCATCTATTGATTCATTCAGTTCTTCAAAACAGTCTTTTTTAAATGTCATGTGTGATGTTGCACCAGTATCAAGCAGCCAACAATCTTTATAAGATGAAAGAGAAGTCATTTCATTAACAATGTGCAACAATACAAGAATCAGAAAATTTACTAGCATCTTGGTCATCTGTCTTCTGGTTATGCTTGTCTTTGATTGAGTCCCATGAAGCCCAACACTGATCTGATGTGTGCCCAGTCTTTCCGCAACGCTTGCACTGCAAAGCTGATCTTTTGTTTCTGCCCCCTCTGCCTCTGAAATTTCTTCTTCCTCGTCCTCTCTTGCTGCAATCTCCCTAGGAAGGGTCTTTGGATTGGTCTTTGCCAGCTAGGGCAGCACCAATACTAGATGCCAAAGAGTGCATCTTTACAACTGTTAGTGTAATTTACAATAATAAACTTGATATGACAGGTAGAAGTAGAAAAAATAATAACCTTGCAGGTCTACAGTCTCTGCCAAGGTGATTTACAATCTCAACTTCAGATTTTAAAGGGATACAATGACAGTATCGCAGCTTCAATTTGCAGCAATACAGGGAGAAGAAATTCAGTACAGGGTCTTCCAAAAGGTAGCAATGCAAATGGTGAAACCAACAAAAAGGACAACAACTTTCAATATATACTCAGCTCCAAAACTGTAGCATATATTATTGGAATATAAATCCAAAACTCACGCAGCATATATTATTTCAATATACTCAGCTCCACAACTCAATGATATCAATCACCAGAGGAATTAGGGCACAAATTAGGGTTTTTTTTGCACTTCCAATGGTCACAGGCAATACATAAAATATTATGCAGCTCTTCAATGCAGCATGTAAACTCAATATATGCAGCATATAAACTCAATATATACCTCAAATTATAACGCTGGTCTCACTTGCTTACAACGCTCCCGCATAAAACTAGGTCAAACTATATAGCAGCTGTCTGATATTCACACAATATTCATATGAAAACTCAGCACATTTATTCCCTACGCAGGCTCATAATAACTCCAACTCAGCCTTCAGTTCATTCCTCACAGTCCACGCAGTCTCTTCACGCTGTCTCTTCAGCGCATTCCCACACAGTCTCTTCAGTTCATTCCTCACCAGTCGGACTTTGCAGCTCATATATGGTGGAATTACAAGCAGGATGTTTTCACAAAGGAGAATACAATTTTTCAAGAGATACCACTGATAGGTATTTCTGATATATCAGTCAAGCAGCAAGTATTATATATCAGTGCATATATGCACACCATATCAACGCAGTCTTCACTGATAATAACCTCCACGCTGGTCTTCACTCTCAACGCAATCTCCAAACTTCAACGCAACTTTTACAACATATAACATATACCATCGCAGGTCTCCACGCTGTATTCACGCTGGTAGCAATCTTTCCAACGCAGACTTCTTCAACGCAATATATATATGATACATATCAGTCTTCAGATTCATGAAATCGCAGCTCCAGCCAGAATTAGGGTTTCATCTTCAACGCCAAAATCTGCAGCACAAGTTCACTTTGAAGAGAAAACTCCATTCACATCACAAAAATATGAGAGTAACCAACGTGACTCTCCTCTGCAACAGCGTGTCTTCACAACGTGACTTCACAAAATATGAGAGTAACCAAGTCGCAGCTCACAACGTCTCGCGGGAATGGGTCGCAGTTCACAACGTCTCGCGGGAAACTGAACTCGCTGTGGCGTTGAGGAAAGAGCCCTCCCCGAGCCAAGACGAGCTGAATAGAAGAGTGGAGGCCTTCATCGCCAAGATGAATAATGATATGAAGCTTCAGAGAGAGCAGTCGCTCGCTGGTTACATGGAAATGGTGAATCGAGGAGCGGGCGAATGAAACAAGTTTTCCTCTACTATATGTCAATTGATTGTAAATAATACTTACTGTACTCTTTTTATTGAACGTTCCGGGTGCTTAATGCATTCAGCCATCCATCATTTGTATGACAGAGGGTTGATTTGCCGCTGCGTTTCCTTCCAGGAATGGGTCTTCAATGCAGTAACACCATTCTTCAGCAATACCAGGTCGCAGCTTAGCACATTCAGCTCCACGCAGCACATTCATATGTGGGAATATCTACTACGCAGTATGTAGAATATCTTCACAGCATACACAGCAAAGAGAATCTCTTCATATACAAGCTCGCAGTGATATGAGAGGACGCGACTCAGGCAACTCTACGCAGGATACTCACTAGAATAATACACATACAAAACGCTCAACTCATTAGGGTTTCCTCTACAGAATAATACACATACAAAACGCGTCCGGATTAGGGTTTCCTCAGCACACAAACTCAATCATGAAGCAGACAATGCATGCGACTCGACTGGCAGACTGATGGAGCAGTCTGGCAATGGACTGGCAAGCAAAATGCCAGGAATGGGCAGAAATGCAGCAGGAGTTATGGCAGACAGCCCTGCTCTGATACCACTTGTTAGGTATAACTCCCGATTCAATGTATTACATAGCCAAATGCAAATATTTATACATTACAATGTGGCGGTTGAGAACCAGCCGTTTCATCTTCCTATGCATCTATTCATATTCCTATTTATTATTTATTTACAATAATCCCTAATGGATTATATTCTAACAATCCTGACCACTCAGATGTTGACTATTCTGATGTCAACTTTGTCAGTTCTGTCGTGCTGACCCTCGACTGTTCTGATCTCACTGTCCTGATGTCGGAAGTCAGAAATCATTATTGTTAAACAACACAAACAACATTCCTTGCCGACTTTCTATACCGACTTCGGAAATCGAAAGTCGACACTGTAAACACGACTTCTGAGATTTTCATTCTGACTTTTGATTCCCAACTTCGGAAGTCAGAAGTCAACAATATGCCAAGTCACTGCCAACTATGTGCAAAATCTGCCATGTGTTGAAGGATAATTGGTCCAAGTGTCTACCACTGGGATGCCAACTCAACACTTGCTACCTACCATGTCATCTCAACCTGCCACATGGCACAACATCGTGTTGCCACCTCAACGTACAGTCCACCTGCGTAGTCCACATCACAATGTGGGTGTGCCACATGGCACCCCTTTTGCTTGTTAGCCAAAACTTTAGAAAGCTATAATTTTCATGTCCGAAGTCCGTTTTTGACGAAACAAGTATCATCGAAAAGCTCTAGACGAGCCCTATACAACTGTGTGCTTCTTTGAGACTTTTGAGACTTTGGAATTTAGGTTACTGAGAGATCCTGTAATAAAATTAAATAGTTTAGTAATTTGGTTAGTAATTTGTTATCTATTAATTAACGGCTTGATAGTGTTACCAACTAAGTTGCACTAAGTTGGATTTCTAATCATTATTACCATGTCGATGTATATTACCATGCTAATCATTATTTTGAGTCATTATGAACATGTCCTAAGTCCCCCATAGGTTTTTTTTAATTTCCGGAAAAAATTATTTTTCCCGTTTTTACAGGTTTATTTTTAATAAGTTAATTATAAAAATGTAAAAAGTCATAAAAGTGTGTCTAGAAGATTGTTTTTTCCATGGGGGTGCTCATTTTCTAACTCAGAGCACCCACTTAACCCCTAGACCCACTTTCCTAAGTTTTCGAGTAATTATTCAACCCCAAAATTAATAATTACTCGAAAAACCCAAAAACTCAAGAAAAAATGAAATATTAAAAAACTCGACAATTAAAAAATAATAAGATAATTACCAAAAAAGAGTTGGATGACTTGGAAAATCATTTTGGCAAGTACCCAGGCAAGGGGGACAAGCTTGATGTTGCCGTTTGAGTGAGTTTTGTGAAGTCTGAAATTCTCCTCCTCAAGAGGGGCGCATCTCTCCTTGTGGGGATGCAGGGTAAGTTGGAAAAGCTTCATGATTTGGGAAAAACTCATCTTTGGGCAAGTGCTTCCTTTGGGAAGTGATGTTGCTACTTCCTAACTCCCAATGCCAACCCTCAACCACTCACTTCCACCTCTAGGCTCTATGCAAGCTAGCGAATCCTTGAGAGGTGCGCCCCCCTTTGCTTGTCAGTTTTCCTATTTAAGCAAGGAAACCCCTCCTCATTCCTGACGGATGATTTGGGCATTGAACCTCTACTCCTATGATACGTAATATTGATTATTGAGTTAATAAAAGGCTTTGGAGGCTGAAGCAAGTGTGGTCTATGGTGTTTGGATGTGTTTTCATTGGTAATATTGAGGTAACCTGTAGATTTTCGCAAGCTTGTATGTGTTCGGGATTTGTTGGCTTTGAAGATAATTGTTTTTCTGATAAGATAGGAACTAATACTCCTATGATTACTGATTATTGTAGAATGCTTATGAGTTTATGATTCTAGTTTGATTTCATATTTTTATTGAGCATTCATTATTGGATAAACACCGACATTTAATCTCATTTGCAAGTTTTGTAGATTTCTTTTACAGGTTGCTTAAGCTGGAGTTTTGGATGAGCGTGTGAACTCTACTTTTACTCCAAGTAACTCTTGAAGAGAGGATTTCATCCCACCGGCAACTGGATTTTTTCTTGTCTTTCTTTCTCTATCTGTCAAGCTTGGTGATACCTTCAAGTCTTTTGGTTACTAAGTTCTTTATTTTAAATATTTAAATCTCACTGAAGTATTGGAATATCTTAGCTTTCTGATTTATATATGCAAGTTTTAAGTTTCAGATCTGATTATTAAAGTTATATTTTACAAGATTTGATTACAAGCAAGTACTAGTTTAATTCCTAAAATTTGCTATCTTTAAAGTACTTAAAAAAATTTATCAAATTTTTATGTTTTAATTTGATTTTCTATCATCTTTAATAAAAATTTGTTCGTTGTTTTGCAGCAGAGATTGATCTGATAAAGAGATATACTCTGGCGAATTTTAAAGATCCAAGTCAAACCGGAGACCTCTCTTCTCATACTTCTTTCATTGGCCACTTCTTAAAGGCCCTTAATTGTAAAAACTTGTTGTTTCCTATTCTACAAAGGAACACAAGTACTTCTTTCTTCTAATCATTGTAAAAAGAGAAGCAAGTGGGCAGCCAAGTGCCCACACCCATTCCCCCCAGGGGGGATTCGCATTGTTTCATTTTTTTAGTTTTTTCTTTAATTTTTCCAGTTTATTTTAAGTTTCTAAAGTAAAATTAATCAATCCGGATGTGTTCTCGGTAATGAGAGTATTGACATTGAGATTTTAAAAAAACTCACACTTAGCTTTTAAAAACTTAAAATATCCAGACTTCAAGACCCTGTATGCTCTTCTGACCACTGCAAGCCTTTGGCTGGATCCGTGGGACAATCGGAAAGGGATTGAAGTGACTAGTAATTAGTAAAACACATCAATTAATCCCTACCAATGAAAATCCGGCATTTATGCGATTTTACCAAGTTGTGAGAAAATTATGCAAGTAAAGCGGGAACCACTAGAAAGTGACCGTAGGCTAACGTTAAGCCACACTCTCGTTTGGTGTAGTGTTGAACACAGCCTTGCGACTCCATCTAGCCCACATGTCACAGTGAGAGCCACTTCTTGGTAAATTTGGACACATTTCTCGTACCTCCGGGTATATCTGGAATACCATCTTCACGTAATAAGAAAGATCATTACCACATTAATAATAAAATTTTACCAAGAATTGACCCACTCCCTAATTACTCATTTAATAAATTTTAAAATTGACCAACCGAGGCAACTGCAATACTTCACAAGACTTCACTAGCAACCCTTTACACAAGCACTCCACTGACACTGGTCTATCTTGCAATCTTATTTATTTTATGGTTAAGTTAATCATTGTGTTGTGTGGAATGTTATTTATGCTAGTCAATTAAATATTTTGCAGTTATCTTTGTTTCAAAGTTTTATTTTATCTCATCTCCTAGACTAATTGTTATATTGTCATAGATTAAACACCATAGTTTATTTTATTAGGTACCACCCCCCTTGGCTTCGCTAGGAGAGAGCCTAGACAAAAGAGTCAACTTGACTCTCGCTTTCCCCCAAGGTCACACCCAGTGGCTTGAAGATTTCTGCCACGTGACTCGAGGTGCGAATTAGGTGGCAACAGATAGATCACATCATTTAATGGTGACCCCTGATTTGTATAAAGCCGCATTGTACTCTTTGTAAAAAGCATCAAATCAATAAATAAAATATATCTTTTGGAATTTCCATTCCAAGTTGGTATCAAGGCTAAAACAGAGTATTCAAAGCGAGATTAAACAACATAATTGGTATGTTTTTTCTCTGCCCTTCCAATTCCATGTCCAAATTGCATGTTAAATAGCAGACTGGATTGGTTTGTGGATCCACAGGTGGCGTTTTGGATCCGTGAGCAACGTGCCCAATCAAGTATGAAATCTGATTTCTTGCTCAAATTATCACTAAAGATAATATCAATGATCGAATGCATGATCATAGAGGGAAGAATTATGGATCAAATGCAAAGATCCATGCTCAAAATCTCTGTCTGGTTAAAAACCAAATCCGCAAGCGTAAACCCCATATTTGTTCAAGACCGTTTATATGATCCGTCGTCAATCAAACTGCTATCGCAATCCCGGCCGCTCCGATGCCAACTTTTTCGGTCTCGTCGTGCTAACCCCCGACTATTTCGATCCTAACTGTCCTGACGTCGGAAGTCATTATGGTTAAACAACACAAACAACGTTCCTTGCCGACTTTTTGATCCTGACTTTTTTGATCCCCACTTCGGAAGTCAAAAGTCGACTCTATAAACACGACTTCTAAGATTTTCATTCAAACTTTCGATCCCCGACTACGGAAGTCGAAAATATGTTAAAGTCACTATGACTGCCAACTATGTACAGAATATACCATGTGTCGAAAGATAATTGGTCCACGTGGATGCCAACTCTGACCACCAATGTAACGTCCCCGACCCTCCGACCGGTGAAGAGGACGCTACCATGCCATTAACCATCCGGGCAAACCCCCCCATGAACATGAACATATATAAAATCGAAATGCTTGAACATAAAACATGCTAAGATGCATAATCATTCACATACACAGCGGAAGCAAACATACATTCATTCAGGCATTCAACATGTTCATCATAGTTCATTAACATTAAATATGATTGTAGAAGTGAAATGGACAAGAATACTTATCTTTAAAAGAGCTTGTCCCGCAACCAGCTACGTCGTTGCAACGTTCCACCCAACCATAGGCCAGCATGCTCCTTCATCTCTCAGCAACGCTGCCACCCCCGACTTGGGCATGATTCCCTAAGGAATAAAGAACAAGCAAGCTTACACATAGCCAAGGATACACAAAACACAACCAAGCCAACACTGTTGGGTTTATCAGACCATCAGCAATTCAGCCAAGCCAACACAGTTGGGTTTATCAGGCCATCAAGGAGCTGGGAAAGGCTAAATGCTAAGCTAGTGAGCCCATTGAAGAGCTAAGGACACCTACACCAAACCTACCCTGACTTCTAGGACACCCACACACACCCAACACAAGGAAATCAATCCCTTCTCTGCTTCACAGTTCCTCAGGCCCTTACCTCCTTTCCAGTGCTATTCAGGGGTTGTGGAGAAGAAAGCCAGTCCTCTAGCTTTGTCTATGTGGTTCCCAAACACACCAGGTTTTTCAAGCAAACCAAGCCCTCATCCCCACTCCAACACAGTCCGAAGACCAACCACTGCATACACGCAGCCAAACAAGCAATTCACAGCTTGGACAGGGGAAAATCAATTCCTGAGTCGTTCTTGGCCCTCTCATGGCCAAAACGACTCCATAACAGCCTACAGCAGCTCCAAGACGTAATGGAACCACAGCAACGAACAATGTGGGGAAAACAAAAGGAGTCCCTCAGCTGCGTGAGGAAACAAAAGCAAATTGCCTGAAGGTGGATTCTAAGCACAGGAAAATCATGAATGAGAACAACAGGAAGAACACAACCCGATGGTAAATCGCTCAGGGTCCACACTCGAATGGGAGGCCGCGCTTCTCCCTCTGCGTGAATAAATTCCTATACTCAGACCTGTGCGTGAGGAGAAGAATCGCGTCCCTGCCTGAGGATGAGCAAGAATGGAGAGAGTGGGAGAGTCGAAGAATCCATGCCCATGTGAAGTGGTGGAGTCTGTTGGTGGAGTGTGCGTGTGGGCAAACCTGTCACCCACCACTACCCAGCAATAACTGCCCCCAACTAACAGCATAAGTATTTAATGGGTGGTTGACACATGGCTTTTCCACATAGGCTCAAGGTTTAACAATCCCCCCCCCTTATTCTTAGGAAAATCATGCCCTTTTCATTATGGTTGCAGTGACATAGCTGGTAGGGTTTATTTAATTAAAAATGCATATTTACATGATGCCAAAACTAATATGTGTCGTATATCACGATATACCATCGGCAATGAGTCCAATCGCCAAAACATAACACAACCAAATCGATGGTGGGGCTTTTGCCTTTAGCTCCATACCATGATCAATTACAATATATCCATCATGTACATTTAATGCAACGGGGTCAAAACCGGGGTGTTACATTCCCTTCCCCCTTCAATAGCATTGTCCTCAGTGCTTTACAAAATTGAACAAAATGCTACATTGGTATCGCCTCAGTGTTCCGCAGAATTGAACAAGAATGGATGTGCCAATTGCATGGCATCCTCCAACTCCCACGTAGCCTCCTCAGGTCCATAGTGCTCCCATTGCACCTTTACCTGCCCTATGGCCCAGTTTCGGAGCATTGTGACCTTCCTGTCGAGGATGCGCATTGGCTCGGTTCGAAACTCTCCCTCGGGTTCCACCTGAATCACATCCCAATTTATCACATGGCTAGGATCATGTACATATCTCTTAAGCAAAGAAACATGAAAAACATTATGAGCTCTAGTGCTAGCAGGCAATGCAAGTCTATATGCAACTGGCCCTATTCTTTCAAGCACTTCAAACAGCCTGTTACCAACCTTTTTTGTACCATAGTTGGGTTACCTGAGGAGCCGCCGGTTGACAGACTTGTTCAAAGTCTGATTCCAATGTATCAGTTGATCTGTATGCTTGTCTAGCCAATATTAGCTAGCCACTTTTTTATTTGAATAATTTTGACCATGGCCCTGCGGGGTTTGTAATAAAATGTGCTAGTAGGGTATTTTTGAGTGGTTCGGTCTCCTAAGACGTAGAATTTCAAATAAGGTATTCCAGGGAGTTTTTTGCCCTTGACAATTATGCTTTGCCTTCAGCCGAGTATAATTGACGAGGTTTTCTCCTGCTTCCTCCAAAACTAAAATGCCCGATGTTGAATTCTGGACCTTGGGGGGTTATTAGAGCCCAACTAAGTGTTATAAACCTACTAGGCATTTTTTAGATAGATCATGGTCATGTCCTAAGCCATCTGGACATATGAAAAATTTTCGAAAAAATCTTTTTCGAACGGGGAAAAAATTATTTTTTTTAATTTTTTAATTTTTAATTTCTTTTCCTAAGTTTTTTGGGTTAATTTTTCCATAAATTAAATAGAAAAAACCCGTTCGTAATAAGTCAGTCATCCGGACTCCGAATCTAGTGATTGAAGGCTCTAACCTTAAGCCAAAAATCATTCTTGATCAGCCAGCCAGCCAGTCAGAACCAACTTTCAGATCAACAATCAGACGCATAATGCCTTTTTACGCAAAAAAGTCAGTTTTGAATAAAAAAATGAATTTTTATTAAAAATTGATTATTTTGGATAAAATTAAAACTCTCCAAATTAATCCAAATTCAGCGAAATAAAAGGCTAAATGACATCTCATGGAGCACTTATGATGTTTGGAGTTGTCATAACTCAGCTTCAGTCAGCATTAAGTGAGCAATTAACTTATTATCAATTAGCAGACATGTCATCTCTAGCTAAAGATGAGATGGAGAGCACTCATTGGTCCGGTGATTTGATCGAGGTGAAGACTGAAGCTTGCACCATCAGTGGGCTTCCCAAACCTAGCTCAGGCTCCTGCCAGACCTAAAGGATGAGCTTACCTACATCCAGACGCCTCCTTAAGCTATTCACGCCCCTCTCTCCTCATGAGGGCGTCATCACACGTGTGGGCTTATGATGGGCTTGTTTTCAGAGCACAGGTTTGGAGTGGGGGCGCCTTGCCTAGGTAGAGGCCTCCCCTCACTCCTAGTTCTTCAGTTTAGGTCTAGGCTCTTTGTTAGGTGGCTAAGCTGGTTAGGGTTGGTTTTTTGGTTTTAGGGTTTTAACACTCTCTCATTGTATAAATAGAGGCTCCTTTAGCTCTATTCTGATGGATTTTTGTGTAGAGAAACTCTGATGAAACTTTGTAAATGTTTGTTGCTTTTATGCAACCATTGGAATAAAATCAAGGCTTTGGAGGCTCATGTGGTGTGACAATGTGGATGATCTTACTTGATGGATGAGGTGATGTTGTTTTAATGCTTTTCTTTCTTGCCTATTTGAAATTATGAATCTATGCTTTAGAAGGCTTCTGTAAGCACATAAGAACAAGTATTTGTGGTTTGCAAGTTAGCTGTTTATTGATTTACTGTTAGAAATTAAAAAAAACATTGATTTATTCAGTTATATTTCATGCTACTTCTTTTTTTCAAATTGTGAACAATACATGATCTAATCCTTTGTTTGGCAAGTCTATGAGTTGTTATTTTGCAGATCCTTCCATCCAACCAAGCAGGAGTTTGAGCTCAGCTGCATCTTCTTCTCTTGGAATCGAGTACACATTTCCGGTAATGGCATGCTCATGAGATCCAAGTGTCTTTAAAAAGATCCACAAGTTTGACCATTTTCTCCTTACTTTTATTCATCTTTCAAGGTAAAAAATCTTTAGTCTTGGGATTAGGGCACGTTTGGTCTAAAGTGAACATTCATTCACTTAGCCTTTGCCCCGGTTGGTTGCCATGTTTACTTTTTGCAGCCTTTTAGGCCTTCTTTTTGCAGCCATTCCTACCTTTCTTTCGCTGTCCACTTTTCCTTACTTGTTACCCTTTTGGACAGCCCTCTTTTGCCTCCTTCCACTTTTTCTTTCGCTGTCCACTTTTTGCAGCCCCTTTCCATCCTCTTTTTGGGCCATCTTTGGGCTGTACTTTCAGCCTTTTTTCACTTCCCTTCCACCTCTCTTGCCTTGCCTTTTTCTTGCCTCTTTTCTTCCTTCTTTCCGGTAAGTTTGGGTAGTTGTTTTTAGCTAGTTTGTAGATTAAATTTCAAATTATTTTTTATCATTAATATCATAACAAGTGTGTGTCTAGAACTCTTCGTTGCAGACAGGTGAAGGAGAGCCCAAAGGCCATGAACAAGCAAGGAGTGCAAAAGAACAAAAAGACTGCTATCCCTCTTCTTTCATCCCCTTCTTTCCCCGTTCTTCCAAGAAGCAAGGAACATATCATCATTGTAAAAGACTAATAAAAAGGGCTACTGGGAGCTAGTCTCCTTTCTTTTATTACTTCCCCTATTTGGGGGAAATGTGCCTTGTGTCACTTTTCATGATTTCTTAGTGCAGTTTTCTTTAAGCAATTAGTTTAGTTATTTGATTAGACTTAGTTTCCATTTTACTAATTGCTAGTTGTTCCTTAGTTTCATTTCCACTAATTGCTAGATTGATTATTGCATGTTGGCATCTTGTTATAAATTGCTAAATCATAAAAAGAACCAAAATCTCTTGAATCTCACCATAAGGTGGATCAAGAGTGCTCTCTGTCGGAGAGTTTACTCAACCACCTTTCATCTTAATTGTTGTGTTTGTTTAATCTAATAATTCATAAGTAAGACTCTTGAACTTGCCGAAACACAAGTCAAGAGCACTCTCTACGGAGAGCATCTTAGGTTTGCACAACCCCTGCATTAGTTTCATCCAGATTAGCTAAGTCTCTTGAACCACTGTCATAAGACAAGGTCAAAAGCGCTCTCTGTCGGAGAGTTCTAATTAATTAACTTAATAAAATTCGCAACACACACCCATTTAATTAATCAACCCCCTTCCTCCTTGTCGGAGTATGCTCTGACCGATCTTAGATCGGAGTACCTAGAAACGGCACTGGATCTTTAAACCTTGTAAGAGTAACCTAATAATACTTAAACACCCTGTAACCAACGCACCGGCGTTGTAGGGATTCTTCCAAAGTACTTCCTAATAAAGGCGTCGGAACCTCCCGCTGTCATAGATTCCCGGCTAGCTGGTCAATCTTGGCGATACCAGCCTGGGATACTGGGCGGGCCCGACATGTCTTCAACGGAGGCAACTTAGAAGAGTCTTCCGACTTTGACAAACCTTTTTGTTGACACCCTAAAGCAAGACCACCGTTAAAAACTCTTAAAATCTACCAAGAGCACTTGCAAAACATAATATTCACCAGTTGATTTCAAAACCTGTTTCAGTACGCATTTTACAGTATTTTCTGACTCCATAAGGCACTGGTCCTTCTAAACTGCATTATTTTGTATTTATCAATTGCCTGTGGCCTGCTTTAAGTTTTACCTGTGAATGCATACTTAACTAAGTCTGGAATCATTACTTATCTTTTAATCTCTTGTCAGCAACGTGGATTGCTTTGATTTATGTGTCATATTCATAATATTAATCATTTAAAAATCACAAATAACTCCTAAACAACACCCATCCGCATCCAAAACATCCAAAACTTAACTTAAACATTGAGCCATAGAAAACTCTTTGTTAGGGACTACCCCCCTTGGCTTCGTTAAGAGTTAGCCTAAACGGAGGAGATAGGAGTAGGTGACAGTACCTAGCTCTGTGCTTGCCCCCAAGGTCACACCTCTTCCACTTTCTCAAGTGAGGAGACAGCTTTCGGAAGATCTCTGGTGCTGGTGTGCAATCGACGGACAACACGACCCACAATATCTTGGTGACAGCTTGGCACAACTTCCAAGCTTCAAGGAACTCTTCCTTGCCCTCACTCTGAGGTAAACATGATCCCCAACACTGAACTCCCTGTTCACCCTATGCTTATCTACATAGCTTTTTTGTCTGTCCTATGCTGCTTTCAGATTCTGCCTGATCTTTACAACCTCTTGCTCCATTTCCTTGAGCAATTCTAGACCAAGCACAATCCTGTTCACTGGATTATCCCAAGTCACTGGTGTCCTACACCTTCTTCCATACAAAGCTTCATACGGACTCATCCCCAAAGATGCCTGCTATCCATTGTTATAAGCAAACTCTACCAAGTGTAAGTAATCTTCCCACTTGGTTGGTTTGTCCATCACGTACATCAAGCACCTGATTAACCCTCTCTGTCTGCCCATCTGTCTGAGGATGGTATGCAGTGCTGAAGTTTAGTTTTGTACCCAAATCTGCAAACAACCCCTTCCAAAAATTGGAAGTGAACTTGACATCTCGGTCAAAGACTATTGCCTTAGGCAATCCATGCAATTTGAAAATCTCCTTCATGAAGATCTTTGCAATGTCGTCAGTCTTATGCATAGACTTAACCGGTATAAAATGCGTTGCCTTTGTCAACTTGTCCACCACAACCATGATGGAATCATGTTGTCTCCAAGTCATCGGCAATCCTGTAATAAAATCCATGGAAATAACTTCCCATTTCCATTCTGGAACTGACAAAGGCTGCAACAAACCTGTTGGATGTTGATGCTCAACCTTTACCTGCTGACATTTCATGCACCTTGAAATGTATTCAGCCATGTCCTTTTTCATTCCTGGCCAAAAGTACTGTTTTCTGGCGGTAGCAATTGTCTTCTGGTATCCTGGGTGACCAGAATATGACGTTTGATGGATTTCATCCATAACAACTCTCCTCAAATCTGCTACATCTGGAATATAAATTCTTCTTTTATAGGTAAGAAGTCCATCTTCTTCCAATTTATATCCCTCAACCTCTTCTCAAGACTTTGCTGCTGCAATTTGTCTTTTACCAACTCATACACTTCATCTCCGGCAGTATGATTAACAATCTATTGCCTCAAATCTGATTGGCAAATACTAAGGGATGCCACATGCATTTTTTGCATCTTCCTACTGAGTGCATCAGCTACCTTATTCTCTTTTCCCTTTATGTGCTTGATTTCAAAATCAAACTCACATAAGAACTCCAGCCATCTCGCTGCCTAGCATTTAGAGTAGGCTGATCAAATAGATACTTCAGACCACAATGGTCTGTTCTTAGTTCAAATCTTCTACCCATCAAGTAATGCCTCCACATCTTGAGGGCATGTACTATGGCTGCAAGCTCTATATCATGAGTGGCATAGTTCTTCTCATGCTCCTTCAGCTTTCTCGACTCATAACATATCACGTGGTTGTCTTGCATAAAGACTCCTCCAAGCCCTTGTCCCCATGCATCGGTACATACCACAAAATCTTTCTCCGGATCTGCAACTTTCAATACTAGTGCACTGGTGAGAAGATTCTTCAACCGCTGGAAGCTTTCTTCACACCTCGATGTCCATTCAAACTTTATCTCCTTCTTTTGCAAAGAAGTGATGGCATGTGCAACTTTGGAGAATCCTTCAATGAATCTCCTGTAGTATCCTGCAAGTCCCATAAAAGATCTTACATCTGTCACATTTCTTGGAGTAGGCCAATTCATAATGGCTTCAATCTTTTCAGGGTCCACAGATATACCCTCTTCTAAGATAATGTGGCCCAAGTACTAAATTCTATCTGTATAGAAGTCACACTTGCTTAGCTTCGCATACAACTAATGATCCCTGAGCAATTGCAATGTCAATCTCAAATGCTCTCCATGCTCCTCCTCATTCTTAGAATAAATAAGAATGTCATCAAGGAAAACAAGAACAAACTTGTCCAAATACCTGCTGAAAACACTGTTCATAAGGCACATAAATGTAGCTGATGCATTTGTGAGCCCAAATGGTACCACTACAAACTCATAATGTCCATACCTTGTTCTGAAGGTTGTCTTATAAATGTCTTCATCCTTGATTCTCACCTGATGATAACCAGACCTCAA
>LPNX010235743.1:547-43781 GCA_001517045.1 Pseudotsuga menziesii
AACCTCTGGAACCAATCTCACGACTTCAACCCTCCTAAGGGAGAGGCCTTCTGATAATCTGGTTGTGACCATGTCAAAAAATACTAAGGGATTTTGGTTCCCTAATGGACAACAACTATGTCTCACTTGTAAATAACCGAGGGGTGTTATTTGAAGCCTATCCCCCCGATTCTACCTAACTACAAAATTCTTTTGTGTTCCTCAAATGAGGTTATAGTGTTGGTTGAGTTAAGTAGATTTTAGGTCTCACTTGAATTAGGGGACATATTGTGTGCGTATGAGGTTATGAATCCAAAATAGTTACTCAATAACAATAATAATGTAGGAAAAACTTTCAAAAATTTTACCATGCGAATTTTTTCTGAAATAAATAATGCTAAATTTTTTTTAAACAAATCTGTAAACAAGGGACAGAAATGGCTGTAGGGCTGCAAGTGGAACAGGTGGCTGTGCAAGTGCAGGAAAAATGAAGGCAAAGTGGCTGGGTTTCGGCGCGGAAGCAAGAGAAAAAAATAGTTCGCGGACCGCGGGTATGGAACGGACTCGCGCGGTCAGACCGCGGGTTTGAAGGCAACAGTCGCTCGCAGATCACGGGTTTAAAGGAAACAGGCGCGGTCTAGTTTGCGGGGTTCTGGCTGACAGCGGTGGTCGGATCGCGACTGTTGTAATGAACAGGCGCGGTCGGATCGTGACTGTGGGCTGAAAAAGCGCGGTCGGGGTGCAACTGTGAAAGTTCAAAGATGCGTCAAGGACGCAGGAAAAAGGCCGACAGCGGCGATCTGGTCACGGGTTAGGGCCTGAAATGCGCGGTCGGGGCGCAACTGTGAAAGTTCAAAGACACGTCCAGGACGCAGGAAAAAGGCCGACAGCCGCGATCGGGTCGCGGGTTAGGGCCTGAAATGCGCGGTCGGGCCGCGACTGTTGAAGAAAAAGGTGCGGTTTCCGGCGGCCGAAAATGACAGCCGAAAGTACAGTACGGAAAAATAAACTAAAAAAGACAGCGGAGTCGCCAAAAACTGTAGCTAGGGTTTTCACCCTAGCTTGTGCGAATGAGCACCTACTAAGGAATATGGATTCCTTAGTAGCAGTTCAATGATATATGAATTAAATAATGATAAACTAAAACGAAAGCTAATCTAAATATGTTCTTGAAGCTGGAACAGTAAAAAGCAAATAACATGGAATAATACGGTGAAATTGAATAACATGAAGCAAAAACAGTAAATAATAAATAATGATTTTTATTGATGTTACCTCCGGTGTGGAGGTTGGTGAAGTCCGTTGCGCTGGTCCAATGTCGGTGGCTTCGAGCTCCAAGCTGCCTCTTCCCTTTCTCCGGTGGTGGAAATGGGCCAAAAAGAGTTCTCAATGGTGAAAATAGCTTAATGATAAGCTAGGGTTTCAAGAATAATTTCGGCAGAGGGAGGATGCTTATGATAATGGATATGGAATAATGGGTCTCCATCACTTATTTATAAAACCATGTGGTTTAGGTCAGCTTTTTAGGGTTTTAGCTATTTAGGGTTTCCTCTTTTCATTTTCCTCATTATTTTATATTTCTATTCCTTTTTGGATATTTTTGGAGGAAAAAAGGATTTTATAGCCTTTTGGAGGCATTTTAAGCTTTTTGGTGACCTTTTCGATGGTTTTATGGGTTTTTGATGGAGATATGGTAGGAAAGTGGACAAATGAGCCATATAATGGGGTAGATGAGGTAGTTAACCATTTTTGGGTGTTAACAGTGGCCCATCAACAACTTAGGATTCCGGTTTTGACTTCAGCAAACTCCCGCAACTTCAGATCAAACCATTTCTCGATCTCTGATCGAGTCGGATGCCAGAACATATCCCCCTCCTATTTGTGACTCAGTCACGGAAACCGAACCATTTGTTGGCAAAGCCCACCAACAAAGCTTCGTCGATAGGGCTTCCCACTCCGTCAACACCTTGCAGTACAATCTCCCTGAGTACCAGCCCAGACAGGTTTTCCCCTGCCTAGCAATGTCTGTGGAGCAGACGAGGTCTCACCCGAGGCGTTCAAGGGAGAGCTATCAAAATCAAGTTTTTGATAGTGGGGAAGGAGGACATGGGGATCTGACAGAGAAATATCATAACTTATTCGACCCTCATACAGTGTCATAACAGCACAACATTATTCAAGGGACATCATAGCGATTCAAGCATAAATTGCAACAACTTAAAACCAACAGATCGCATTGATATAGCAGGAAGAAACTGAATAACATCTATAACATGTCATTTTATCAAACCAGAGTCACAACATCACAACAGATCTATATCAATAGACAAGAATTGGGCCATACACATCGCATCATATATTCATCTTGCACAAATACGCCACATTACATAATCCTTCTCCAAAACTGGATACTGCATACATTAGAAAGAAGCCAAGATAAAATCATAGTCAAGACAGGAAAGTCTTCATAAAACAGATTACACTAGATCTTATCCCTTACAATTGCGTATGCAATACAATTGTTCACAACTACTCATACATCTATCTCTCCTATCTCTATGAATCTCCAAAAATGGATCTATAAATAGGCTTATGTCTTTACATCAAGGGTCCAGTAATAACTGACTTCTAACTGCTATTGACATATTGCAACAAAACTTGGTCAAAATATACATAAAATATTCAAAAACAGTTATTTTCCCACTTATCGCGCCAATCTGCCCTTGCGCGGCACTGTGTGAGCTTGTGCAGCTGCCGCAATGCTACACAACTCACTTGTCCCAAAACCCTTTCCAACATTAAGCAGTTACTTTACTTGTTATAATGGGTGACCTATGGTCCTAGTTACCAGGGCCCACAAATTGTCCAAGTTAGAATTTAGGGGGGTGTTAGGATTATAATCCTCCCTTGTCCAATTTGGTCAATTATGTCTTAATCAGGAGTATGCCTAAATCTGGAGTCCTTTCAGTCTAGTTTTAGTCACTAGCACCATTGGGTTCACTTGGCCTAATTAGGGCACATGTACCAGATACTAAAGTGCGGGGAAAAATAATTGAGGCCAACTTCCATTGATTGCACTTGCATGCATCAGTTTAGGAGCCTCCTAGATAAATCCATACAAATTAGGAGCCACTGGGAGAGCCGATACCAACCTCCATCAGTTGAGTTCAGTTGGTGACTAGCCAAGCTCAGTTAGGAGTCAGTTACATTCGGTTCTAGTCCCTTACATTAAGTTCTACTCAGCACTAGGATTGCATGGCTTCATGCAGGTGAGGCACATTTACTCACCTACCTTAGTTAGTTAGACTAGTCAACACTGAATTAGACACTTGAGTTTGGGTTTTGAACTGCGATGAACTCCGATACTGATTTAGACAAGGTCAGTTAACCATTCAGTCAAGTAGAGTCCAATCAATTCAAATTTCCTCACATTAATTCGAATTGCATGAGGCTATTTAGCCATTGTACTTCATTGTAATTAATTATCTAATTACTTTTATTAATGAAAGCATTCACAGTTGCAAGCCATTTTTGCATTGTTTCATTCTTCAATTTCTGAGTAAATTGTATGATCTATCTTGTGAGTTGTGTTTTGGTCCACAGATCTATGTGCTTAATTTAATAAATTTATCCATAGTTGCCACCCACTTGGAATAAATAATTATGGAGCATTTAATATTATTGGTGCAATTAATATTTTTATTTGTTATGCTGAATAAATGTAGAAATTGGCCCACTAATTCGAATTAGTGGATAAGGTTGGAGGAATTACTTGGAGCAGAAGTCAAGTAAGCACTAGAGTCCAAAAATGATGCCAAAAATGAGAAAAGAGGAATATTTCATGAAAAGAAACATAAATCTAGAAAGAAGGATAAAATACGAAAAGCAGGAAAGTATGAAAAGTAGGAAAGTTTAGAAAAGAAGGAAAGTCAGAAAAGAGGAAAAAGAAGGAAAGCCAAAGGAAAGCAAAGCAAAGTTAAGGAAAGTATGTCCACTCATGGGTGACCTATTCTCACAGGTTACCAAGCCAAGTAAATTGCTCAACGGGTCAACATTAATTCTATAAAATAAGTATTCCAAATCCCTTTCACATATTTTCCTAGTTTGGTTGTTATGTATGTTGAGCTATGCTTATGTGAGCATTCCTTCTGAGTGACGTGCCTCAAGCTATTGGGAGATGAGCCCCAACCTTCCCTTTCCCTCTCCTTCCATATTATTCTCTGCTATTGCAGTATGGAGTGCTAGATTTCATCCATTTAAGTATTCTTAGATATATTTTCAGCCTCCATCACGTTCAGGTCGAGGTCCAATGAAGCTCATGCTTCACCTATGCTCTGAGCCTGTGCTGGTCATGTTCTAGGCCTCCTGCCCACCATTTTGGAGTATCATTTGTAATGGTCAGTCTATTATATTATTTATGATGTGTTACAGTATATAAATCTTTTATTTATATTTATCAGGTCTAAATAAATCTGTCCATAAAAATTCTATCTTTAGTTTCACCTAGAAAGCTTGTTTTATCACTATATGGGTGGGAAATTGATGAATCTGAGTGCAATAAGAAATAAAAAGGGTTATGGGAATGATTGGAGATATTTTATATGTTAATTGAAGTGTTATTAATATCTTTTATACTTCCTATGTAGTTCAGAAATCAATATTCCATTAATTAACTGCTTTATTTTATACCCTAGCTAGATTGCTAGTTTTAACTGACTAGTCTTGCAGTTTTTGATTTTAAATGAGTTCTGTCCACTCAAATCGAGCCTTGTAAGTTCCTGTGGGTCATATACAGAAAAAAATTCCCATAAATAATTTCACAACCTTTTTTAGTTGGTTATGTACTACCTTTTTGTATCCTCCACTGCCCAGGGTTTCACTAGGCCAAAATTGCCAAAAACCGCAAGTTATTCCAAAAATCCTCAGAAATTTCCAGAACTGATAAAAACTGTCCAAATTTTTTTTTATGTTGTATGAATCCTTGAACAACCCTTTTCAATTTTCCAAAATCCCCTGGTTGAAAAAGGCTAAACTACTCTTCCTAGTTTCACGGTTTGGCTGCCCAGAAGCGTGGAAGTAGGTTTCCGCATAGCGTATTCTAAAAAATAAATGGAAACAGATATAAATGTGTTAGGGAAGAGGAAATTATATGTCTGAAATATATTTGGTTGCTTCCCTCTGCTCACTCCTCTTGTCTGCAAAATTTCCCATACCAGAAATTTCCTAGTCTGAAGAGGCTTTGAGTGGTTTAATTCAAAAATCAGAAATTTAAATTTAAATTACAGAATTAGATAGTGTTCAGGTCTGCATACCAGAATTGGGACATTACATGTTCCCTTCATCCAATCTGAGGCGGATCCTATAACCACACTTAATGGAGATCAATCTCCTGCAATGGGTGGTTACTGAAGGAATCCTTATCTTGGAGAAAGGAAAAGAAAGGTAACGATGTCCATATGAAAGATGGAAATATTATCCAAGCAATAATATATTTATTAAATTAATTTTCAAATGATGGTAGTTTTATCTAGATTTTCAATAAGGCGCTAAACAAGGAGCACGAGATTTCCTCAACAACCATAGGTTGTGAAATAGAAAGATTCTTTAGTGAAAGACAAAAATATTTAGTGAAGGTATAGTTGGATATTTCCAAAGATGAAATCCCTATAATAAATTCTCTTTATTAGGAAGATATGAAGGCAATGCAAAATTTTCACACCTATTTGGATTCAAGTCCGAGTTTCATGTTTAGTGCACAAATTAACATCGGTTGATGGTTTATGTGCATCGAAAAGAACATTCCTGCAATATTGATCTACTGTGAACTAACCCCACTCAAAGGAATAAGTGGCGAAAAGGGTGAACTAACACCCATGACTAGTTTGCAGATGTGGTTACAAACATTTGAGAAACTACCTTTATCATTTTTGTCATTAGTTGTTTGAAATTTACACTAGAAGGAAAGCACCTTCTAGTGGAGTTTTTTGAGGAAGCTCCTCTAAAAAGACCCCAGTTCTCTGTTTATACAGAGGTGGGCAGTTAGAGGATTTTGTGGATGTTTTCTAAACAATGCTTATATATATAAAGTGCACTAGTTCACACACACACACACACACACATCACCAATAACACTAACCGATGCATTATAAGTTCATAGACACAATGCTGCTTATTGTTATTGAGAACAATGAAGTAGGGTTTAAAAACAAATCCAGACAAAAAAACCACTTTTTATAATTTTATTTTCAAGGGTGGTGTGTTTATCTCTTACTAACGCACCAGTGCATATGGTGATCATGAGCACTAACATATGGTAAAATAAAAAATGGAAAACAAAAAAACCAATTTGTATATCTTTTTATTCATGTCTAGTGCATTTATATCTTACTAATTCACCAGTGCGTATGTATATATGGTGCACCAGAATAACGTAAAACAAATTGTATCATGGAAAAAACAAATTATATATTTTTATATTAAGTGGTGGTGTGTTTATGTCTCACAAAGACACAAATTCCTTTGTCTTAAAAAGGACAAATTCCTTTGTCTAAATGGTTGATCATTTGAAATTGTCTATCCAAGGTTTGTGACATAGGTGTATTTTTATTATAGTTATTCACACAAGGTTTGGATTTCCTGTCATCTATTGTAGGTTGTATGAATTTTTCCTCTTTCTTTAACCTTGTAAATGGCTCCACCTCTAAGTTTTTCAAACCAATAAAGGACTTATGCAAGGTTTTCCTTTATCCCTCTATTGTTTTTAACAATATTCAATGGATTAAGTATGATTATCAACTCGAGGTCGAAAGTGCAAGGTTGAGGTGTTGGTGGGGTTTAAAACCTTGAGGGATATTGCAAATTTAATTATTATTGGGGGTTGGGAGTAACCACCAATAATCACATGGAATTATTAGCTTCATGTCAAGGGATAAAAATTATTGAAGCTAGGAAAATCAAGCAACTTCTTGTCAATGGAGACTCATTGATTATCATTCTCCAACTAATAGATTTGAATTCCTCTAATATTTTATATCTTGCTCGAATGATCTCCAAGATACAAAGGATTGCGAAATATTTTGAATTGATGGATTCCTATCAAATACTTCAATCTTTTAACCATGAATCGACTTCAATGGAAAATAAAGGAATGCTCTTAAATCAATGATCGATGGAGCAAAATGGGGGGCCTATTATCATTGATTTTATCCCATAAGCATTCATAATATAAACATTATGCATTGCATTATGAACTGTAGGTCGAGTGGTGAATATCATCACACCACACAAATCAATGTTTAAAACCTATCAAATCCCTCGTTCTTTCAATTTATGTTTTATACTTGGGAAAAAATAGAATTTATGGGTGATGAAATGGGTTTCTATGGTGGAGGTGGGATATCTCAAGCTTGCTTGCAATTTTTTTAATCCCTAATTTGTGTTCAAGTGGTTGCGTTAAGTCTTGTAGAATCACAACTCACTCAACATCCAAGGGAAGCTCTAGATGTATTTACCTACTCGAGGAATTGTGAGAGGAATTTTTACAGTTTAGACTTGAAAAGAATAATGAAACATAGCCTTCAAGTTGGCAACAATTTGGGAGTTTCTTCATTCCACTAGTCCGGTATCTTAATCTAAGGTATTATAAGAGGAGGTTTTTCATCTTGATTTTCAAATTGTCTATCTTGTTTGGTGGAAACATTGAGCCCATGGGTATTGGAAATTCTACTTATGTATTTCCCTTGCATTTTGGGAAGATTCCATTCCAACTCCACAAAGTTGTGAGGCTAGCCTCTACTACAATGGATGGTCACATGCATATTAGTCATGTTTCATATTAAATTATGGAAATTCAAAGGGAAATAAGAAGGATGGTGTGGTAGACAAAAAAATTTCAAGTGACAGTAACTCATCATAACAATAGAGTCCTTTTACAACTAAAGTTTAGCGAGTATGAAATGTAAAGTTGGAAGCTAAAGTGGTAATACAAGGTGAATAATTCGAGAAACTAGTTGGAATTTTAGACTTAGCTAGATTTTTAAAATTCAAGGAAGTGAATATGGAGGAAGACATAGTTCATCAGAGGTATGGATACATGGAAAATGAAGAAACAACTACATATTTCAAAGCAGATGATCAACTGGAAGACCATAATAAGCAATATTTTCACTAAAAGATTTAGGTTTTATGTATTGTCATTCAATAATATTGTTAATAAAATTTGTTAGAATATATAGTAGTAGGGAATTTAGTTTTGTGAAGAAAAATGTAAAGGTAAAGTTGGTTGTAGTTAGGTGTTTGCCAAAAAAAATAAATTTTGACTCCATTCTAGACTCTCTAGAAAAATTTATGAACTTATGATATGGTGCACATATTGCTTTTAATATCAATACTACCTGCTCAATTCAAAAAATAAAGGATTATCAACTCCATTAAAAAGAATGGCAGTACAAAGGTGTCAATATTGGAAAGGGACACTTATTATTCCCACATCTTCTTTTTGTTGTTGTTGTGAAACTAGTTGGGGTATAAGGCTCCATTATAGAAACAAAGTTTTTACAAGAAGCTACGAATTTAAATATTTTTACAACCATGATGGAGATAAATGTTAAAAAAATATTCAATTTTTTCAATGGAGTAAAAAATAATCACATTCATGAGTTTTTTTAGAGTTGTCTTTCAAATGGTAGATTTCAATAGAGGATTGAAATATATGAGTTTCACCCTCAAAGTGAATGATTATGGTTCTTTGGATTGTGTATGTATTTATCAAAAAGTGGAGAAAAGGGTTATTATATGGTGTTCTAGAAGTTTTTCGATTGGAGTATGTTGGATAATGATCAAATCAATCCTGGAAGCTATCTTTGTGTTTGGCACAAAATGGCTTACATCCCTATGAGAATATTGAAGAAGATAGGAAAAGTATGCTTCAATTTAATTTGGGAAGGGAGGAAGGAAAATCGTGGCCCTTTACCAAAATGGTATAAATTATCCAAAACTAATGCTTTGGGAGGTTGGTGGTAAAAAAAATTCACTATTTCGAGAAGACTTTGGCAACTAGCCTGTCTTTGGTGGCTACCCTACTTCTCAGATGTTGGTAGGTGATATTCATTAAATATGTATCTCCTTTACAATTTAATTCTTGGAATAGGAAAATAAACAAGTCCTTTGCTAGCTATTTTATTATGTGGAAGGCCTTGGTGCAACCTTTCCTCTCTTTGAGAATTGTCATGCATAGAATATTAGGATAGGTAAGAGTGTTAAGATAGGATATGACCCTTAGATTGGTTGTTTTGGATTTTATTTATTATATAACAATGCATTGGATATTATTATCTAGTGCATTGTGGTTTATTTAGTTGATCCAACTTCTTTAGGTAGAGATAGGTTCTATATGGTGCTTTGATACCTATGTTGACAAAGCCTCAAGCTTCCGCAAAATCTAGTTTACTTCGGGTAAAATCTGGTTTACTAGAATTATAACAGTGACACATTGAGTCAAGCTTTATCTATGTAATTTCTACCTTAAAACTTAATAAAATGCCCGTGCCAACTAAACTAGTCTTAGATGGGACCTTCATAAATTCCAAAAGGAGGCTTTCCAACCCACCCTTGTCTATTGGTGTTTCAATCTTGTTCATTGATGTTTCAATGGGAAAACCTTAGTTGATGCTCTTTTGCACAAAATAGTTATTTTGGAAGTTTGGACCCTTTCCCATGGCTAGGGATATAGAACTTAGAAATAAATAAACTTCACTAGGAGAATGTTAGATTTTAATCATTAAGCTAGCATTATATTAGGATCTTTAACTGAGAGAATAACAAGACAACAATCAAACACAAGAGACAATGAACACAGTTTTTATCCTTAGGGAAACCATAAATGGTGAAAACCCCGCAACTTCCTCAGAGATAGAATCAACACCAAAAGTAAAACCCGAAAACATAAAGATGATCTCCACATCTTCTGTCTCTCTCTCTCACTTGAGAGAACTTCTCCTCTCTCACTCATGCGCCCCAATGAGTGAGTGTGAGTGTGTTAAATAGAGAGGCTCACTCTCTATTTATATTCTTTCGTTCACTTGAAACCCACTCCAACATGTCGTCCTCACTTAACAATTAATTACTAGAGCCGACATCTCTAGGAGTGTCTAATAACCCTAGTGCCCCACAACTTGTGGGGACTTTGCCTCCTCCGACCAACAAGGAGGTTTATCCTTAACACAATGGTGGGGACTATTTCTTCGACTTACAATGAATCATCGAGGTTCGACTTCTCTAGGATAGTCTAATAACCCAAGGGCCCCACAACTGTTGGGACTTTAACCCTTGACCAATAGGAGGGTTTCCCACAATGACTTGACATGACTTATTACATTATAGAAACTTCCTGGAATAAACATCGGGGTATGAGATGACTCAAATACATTACAGACACATCCCAGAATAAACATCGGGGTACAATACATAAGATATATGGATGAATACATTCCAAAGTTACAAATACATCAACAGTCCCTCTTAACTAGGAAGGTATTCTCTCGACACAATATATCAGCACAAGTCTTCTTCTCTATATCATCTGGATCATCATCAAGTCATCTTCATCTTCGTGTCATCTTTATCATTGGATCTGGATCATCATCACTGGATTTGGATCATCATCACTGGATTTGGATCATCACTCTATCTGTATCATCTTCACTGGATCTAGATCATCATCACTAGATCTGGATCATCTTTGGGACATCATCACTGGATCTGGATCATCATCACTGGATCTAGATCATCATCACTCGATATGGATCATCATCACTAGATTTGGATCATCATCACTTGATTTGGATCATCTCTGGGACATCATCACTGTATCTGGATCATCACTTGATCTGGATCATCATCACAGGTGCTATCTCTTGATTCTTGTCATCATAGAAATTTCTACAGAGCCAACCCTTTTTCATGCTGGATGTACATCTACAGAGCTAGTCCTTTTTCATACTGGATGTATCATTACACAGATCTAGTCCTTTTTCATACTAGATGTAGCATCCACTCAGAGCTAGTCCTTTTTCATACTAGATGAGTCTTCACAGAGCCAGTCCTTTTTCATACTGGGTGTGGGATCCACCTAGAGCTATTCCTTTTTCATACTAGATGAGTCTTCACAGAGCCAGTCCTTTTTCATACTAGGTGTGGCATCCACACAGAGCTAGTCCTTTTTCATACTAGATGAGTCTTCATAGAGTCAATCCTTTTTCATACTGGATGTGGGATCCACACAAAGCTAGTCCTTTTTCATACTAGATGTGTCTTCACAGAGCCAACCCTTTTTCATGCTAGGTGTGGCATCCACATAGAGCTAGTCCTTTTTCATACTAGATGTGTCTTCACAGAGCTAGCCCTTTTTCATGCTGGGTGTGGCATCCACACAGAGCTAGTCCTTTTTCATGCTAGATGTGTCTTCACAGAGACAACCCTTTTTCATGTTGGATGTGGGATCCACACATATATTTGACAATGGAAGGAACCAATCCTCTCACCATGTCACATCTCTTACATCCGACCATGGAAGGAACCAATCCTCTCACCATGTCGAAAGGGCACAACACTTATATCTGAACATGGAAGGAACCAATCCTCTCACCATGTTAGAAGGGCACAACACTTATATCTGACCATGGAAGGAACCAATCCTCTCACCATGTCAGAAGGGCACACGAAATCATCACTTACATTTGGAGGGAACCTCGATCTAGAGAACACCAAGCTTCTCCCTGAAGTACTCAAAATTCACTCTAGCCATTTCTAGCATAGAATCACATTAGGGCTGATTATGTCCAAGGATAACCTGCGAGCTTCACCAGGATCTATTACATCTGAGGACAACCTACATGACCAATTACTTCTGAGCAACCTATGAGCTTCGCTAGGATTTATGCTCAGATGACCTGTCTCACTAGATATGCTAGAACTCACTCTTTCGAGAGATCTTGATTTGTATCACAAACTGGAGCTTCACTGCTCCTCTCTGCATCATACCAAAAATGCAAGTTAGATCAATAAAATCAAATAGTAGTTTTCAAAAGAAACATACTACCTCCAAAATAGCAAGTGGCAACATCTTTTTCCTCAGCTGTACTCAGCACCATGCAGGACTCCATCCTGCCAACCAAGAGATCACACATGATATCATACTGAAGAAGCACCCCAAAGTGCTCTTCCTATCAATGGCACTGCCCAATCTGAATCCATATAACCTTCTAGGTTAATCTTCTAATTCGTATCATACTTGCAGCCATCAAGTGAACATGTCTCAATGTGTTCACAACAAAGCAAGTATCTGGTCTCATATTCATCAGGTACATGAAGGAACAAATCATCTGATGATACATCGTGGCATCAATCGACTCTAATGAAGCAACAATCAATAGCTTCAGGTTTGATGCCATAGGTGTGGCCATGCAGTCTATCATCCTAAACCTCTTTAGGATCTCTATTGCATACTTCCCTTGTCCACACCTCCATGCCTATAATTTAGTGCATCCACACATAATAGGAAGATCACTAGTCTTCCACCTTCAACCTTGAAGCAAAGGTTGGAATCCACTTTACTCTCAGTAAAACCTATAGTCATCAGTAATCTATCCATCTTGTCGTACCATGTCAAACCTCAGGATCTTCTGTAGTCACTCCCTTTGTCTTCCGTACTCTATGCACCGAAAAATTATGTACCGGAGTGACAAGTAGCTTCCTATGATATTCTTCTTCTATGTATCCATATAGGATCACTGGATACCAAGATCCTCTATCTTGAACCTTTTCAAAATTTCTTCTTGCACCCATCTGCGAGCTTGTCATCCTTTATCAACCTTGTAGCAAAGGTTCAGATCTTCATCAAGCTCCTCATGTATGTGTTATCTCATGGGTGTTTAGGGTTTGTCAGAGAAACCCTAATTTTCAAAACTTGGAATATTTCAGATCTGATTGGATAGAAAGATATATCTCTTCAATTTGAGCTGTCCAATTTACTCCTTTTCTGAAAACAGTGGAGGGAAGATCCTGGAACAGGAAGCCCTAGTTTTCCAATTTCTTCTGCAGAAATTCCTATTACTGTTTCTGTGGTATCTCTGAAATTACTACTCCTCTATATCTGAAACTTCTCACTGAGATATCCTTGCATGTCTCTGTTCCAAAACCACAGGTTTCATCAGAATTTGTTTCACCAATTGGGACTTATGATCATTTTCCCAAGGTGACCTGTGACAGGACTGTCCAGAACATCGAAGTTGTATGGACTTCCACATGTCACTGGTGCATCTTCTGAGTCTGAAACTTGGAACATAGAAAGTACAGTATGTTCCATTTCTATAACATCTTTAGGAATTTCATTTGGACCTTTGTAGCCCAAGATATAGCAATTCTCGCCAAGTGTCCTGTTTAGGGATGAATTCTGGAAGAGGCTGGAACCCTAACTTGGAGGGATCATATCTCCCAGAATATAGTGAATATGAGGCTGAATTGTGGATACCGTGTAAATCAGGATTTTATATTTGGCCTCTAAAATTTTCATCTCCCGAGCCTTCTCCAATCTTGGGATATAGCGAATGTACCAAAAATTAACAGTTTTAGTATTTAGGGTTTTTTTTTCTAGCTCGGGGTCAAACTAGGGTTTGACTTTTGGGTAGTTTCACCCAGCCAAAAATATTGATCTAGGTCTCTAAACTTCGATTTTTATGAGGAGAGAAATCCTATGCCGTGATCACACAAAAATTCCTCTTCTGTAGAAAGCCCTAATTTCATGCACTGAAAACTTAAAATGTTCGAAATCGAATTCCGCTTCGACAGAAAGATGCGTTGTTCAATGGAGAGTCAGGATAGCATACTTTTGTTGATGGATTGTGGAGAGAGACCCAAAAAGTAAGAATCCCTAGCTTCTGCAGTTGCATAATGTCTTCTTCTCAGGTTAGCTCTGATACCATGTTAGATTTTTATCATTAAGCTAGCATTATATTAGGATCTCTAACTGAGAGAATAACAAGCACATCAATCAAACAAAAGAGAAAATGAACATAGTGTTTATCCTCAGGGAAACCATAAATGGTGAAAACCTCGCAACTTCCTTAGAGATAGAATCAGCACCAAAATTAAAACCCGAAAACATAAAGATGATCTCCACAGCTTCTGTCTCTCTCTCTCACTTGAGAGAACTTCTCCTCTCTCACTCATGCGCCCCAATGAGTGAGTGTGAGTGTGTTAAATAGAGAGGCTCACTCTCTATTTATATTCTTTCATTCACTTGAAATCCACTCCAACATGTTGGCCTCACTTAACAATTACTTACTAGAGTTGACATCTCTAGGAGTGTCTAATAACCCTAGTGCGCCATAACTTGTGGGGACTTTGCCTCCTTTGACCAACAAGGAGGTTTATCCTTAACACAATGGTGGGGACTATTTCCCCGACTTACAATGACTCACCTAGGGTTAACTTCTCTAGGATAGTCTAATAACCCAAGGGCCCCACAACTATGGGGACTTTAACCCTTGACCAATAGGAGGGTTACCCAAAGTGACTTGACATGACTTATTACATTATAGAAAATTCTCGAAATAAACATCGGGGTATGACATGACTCAAATACATTACAGACACATCCCGAAATAAACATCGGGGTACAATACATAAGATATACGGATGAATACATTCCGAATTTACAAATACATCAACATAGAAATGGATCTAAGATGTTCTTTCAAATGTTTCTGTCAGTCTATATCTTTTTCATTTTGACACTGGTGAGGCTATCCAACTCATTATAGATACAGATGTGATGAGAAGAATCAACGCCATTGAAAATAGATATGTAAGTGAAACTTCCATTTTTATCATTATCATTTTCTCTTTAGATAAAGGTTATGAGGAATTCGATTGCTCATCTGATTCTTCAGATTATGAATCTAAGATGTTGACCTAACACAAATGTGTACCATGCTTAGTTTTCCATAATGTTAAATAATAAATTAATTCAATCACAAATGACTGAATTATCATTGCAATTTCTAGTGAAATGATGTATATTATAATGGCGTTGTCATTTATTAGGATTCGAAAGGGATACAAATACATCACAACACACATGAGAATACCTTTACTACTTTCCTTGTCCTACATATATAAATAATTCTAGACATAACCATTCTCGCATGTTTGGGTTTGTCTTTGTATCCCAAGTATAATAAATTCCCCCCATATCATCTTCCTTTGATATAAGTTGAAATTTCAGACTTAGGAGAAAACAATATTATAACTGCAAGTGAATTCCACATATTATTAGCTTCGTCGATCCAATTCTACAATGATTGATTTATTTGTTGCTTTGCACATAAACCTACTTTTTTCTCTTGTAAAACTTTAGCACTCAGATAGTTATGAAGATAACCAAAATAATATGAAAACAGAAGTCTAAAATTATAAACATTTCAACAATTACTATTTTGATTACTAGAACATGCCACCATTTTTTTATCACCAACACTTGCCATTGTTTTCGATGATTAGGAACACATGCCATCTCAATTTCAGAATGGAAACACATGGATATGGACAAATGGTAGGAAAGCGCTCGATGCATGTTAGACCAAGCAATGGGTTAGCATCTCATATTGTAGCACTACAAGAGGAAGATGATATGGGAATGCTAGTGACAAGCTACCTGCTGGGTAATGGAAATTAGGTTAGTGCCTTTTTAAAGAAGAAAAATATGGAAGGAAGCCGTGAGGAAGCCCCACCTAATTATATGCCAAAGGACAACATCTACTAACACTTGAATTTGCATGTGAATTCTTAAACCAATTAACTTATAAAACAAATTGAAATAATAAACTTATAAAAGCCTCACAAATAACTGAAAGAATATAAATGAAAAAATAATGCAAATCGTAAGAATGTGGACACTGTATGATAATAGAGTTCATCTATGATGGACTATGGGTCTATCTCCAATGAGGACTGATCTTATTAGTCTTCAAAATTCTTGAACAGGTACAAAATGACTTCTTCAAAACAACTACAAAGAGACTTAGGCTTAAAAAATGAAGTCCTCTCACTCTCCAAAATCTCCTAAGAGTGGCTAAAAACCTCTTACAAAATGAGGAAAGCTCACAAAAATCCTTTACAAAGACATAATTGCATTATACCATTCACTCTCCACAAACCTTCAATCCTTTCTTAAATTTTCCAATGCCTTCCCATAACAAATTACATTGTTTATATAGCCCAAGATTTCATAACTTATCCCCAAATTGAATATGATTTATAAATATTTGATCCCAAATTTAATGGTATAAAGATCCATTTAAAAATGGATAAAATATGGGCAAATCTCCATAACAATACATGCTTGTTTTTAAAAAACAATAAACAAATATGAATTATATATATATATATGGTTTAAAAACTATATAATAGTTGAATTTGTTTTAAAATAGGCCAAAGGGAGGTGCACCCTTTTGGGGTAAAAGCCCAATCCAAATCAACATAAATAAAATATACTCCATCATCCTTAAAAAGCGGTGTGCTTGGTGCAGTGGTTAAGGCGTTTGGAAATGGGGAGGAGGTCACGGGTTCAATCCCATGTGGACCTCTCCCCATATCTAAATTTTGTTGGAATGTAAAATAATATATGGTTCGTTTCTTATACGTTGGCTCGGTGAATATGATTGGTCACGTGGCATAACAAATGGGGTCGAGGGATAATCCCTGGGTCCTCCCCTTTTTAAAAATAGTAATAGAATACCATTTAAGTTTATATAAAACTTACAATCTATATGGTTAAGAAACATCGACCCCTTTTTAAAAATAGAATACCATTTAAGTTTAAATAAAACTTACAATCCATACAATTTATAAACATCGGTGGAGGAGATGGATAGGAAAATTTGGTGGAGTACTTGTAATGTCCCTTTTTAAGAAATTATATTAAAATGACCAAATTTTCACCTTTTTCCCTATTTCGACGTTTGACTAGTTTTGATGTCTAGGTCTTTGAATTGACCCAAATGCTCCCAAATATTCTGAGAAGGTATATGAATGATATCAAGACTTGAATATGATTTTTAGGGATGATTTATGACCCTCCAAATACTTCTTCAAACTTTTTTAATATTTTGGCCAAGGTAGGAGTTTTCACTAGCAAATTGGGGTTCCAATTCCCTCAGGGTAAATGATGAAAATGGATTTCCAAATGCTCCCAAACCCACTCAAATTTATGAACAGAGGTAGAGGATGTTTAAATTAAAATTATTAAGGTCTCATGTGCATCATTATTCAGTTTATAAAGGCTGTTATAACCCTCTCTCAAACAACTACAAAATCACTAGTTCGACCCTTGGGGAAATGGCACCAAATCTTCTCCAAATGTAAATAAACTGAGTAAGATGACTTCAAATGCTTAAGTTATGGATATGAAACTTGTAATATTCATAAATGGAATTTCATTAATCATAAATATATCAGAGAATTTTTTTTTCATTCTAAATCATCAACATTACAATGCCATACATCAATATAGTGGGGAAATGGTCATTGTTTGCTCATTAATAATCACTTTTACATACAACAATTTGGTGTTTCGACCTGATACTTTATGAAAATGAATAAAATAGTATATTAATATTATTAAAATCATAACTGGACCATGACAATCTCTCCCAAAGTGTACAATATCTCACCCAAAGTGCAATCCCTTCATGAGCAAGAATATGCAATAAAGACTGGAAATGGTTGAGAGAATGTGCTGCACTAGAAGAAACCAACAGCTACCCTGTAGCTTACACCTGTAAATACAAACTACATTAAATATCCATGAAAGACCTGAATGGCCTCTCCAAACACCAATGTTACACCTAAATCTTGTCATCATCATGCAATGAGGTCCCAAACTTCAGTATTTGCCCTTAATCCCAAATTGTGAAGTGAAAACATCAATCCAGAAATCAAATATACATATGAAAATCCAGCACCAACTCTACCCTGTAGTCAAAGAGTGGTATCTTCTTCAGCACCGCCTACAATGTATTGGTAGTAAGCGGTGGCACCACCTTTTCCCTTTGTTCAAGGCGCGATTCTACCCTATTACTGCTCTGTCTCAGTAAGGAAGAAGCGATTCCCTTGGTAAAAAGTGAAAAAAGAGAGGTTCTTATGAAGCTTCTTTAAAGAAGGCTTCATGGAACCCTTATCCCTACTCACTAGGGCTAGTTGGGCTCGAGATCCATCCTTTGGGGATCTCCTATCCACCTCACACACCAATTTCTCAGCCATCTCTATCCATCCCAAGCCTATAAAAGCAGGCTCATACTCCATGGTTGAGGAGAGAGTAAATTTATGTTGTTTCTTTGACATTCTGGCCTAAATCAGTAGAGTGAGATTGAGGGAGCAATTTGGAGCTATTAGGGACAAGATATTGGCTTTGTGAAGGAGCACATCAACACTAAGGCATATGTTGTAAACTTCTTCTCTATTATTTAATGCAAAATTGGTTCCTTTTCCATAAAGTATATTGTGTAATTATCGTATATTTTATTGTTGAATTCCTTAGTCATCAACATAGAATAGTGGATCATATTCTGGTGATTTTTTATTTTGTTTTTTGTTTTCATGTGATTATGCAGGTACATCCATGAAGAACCATCATTACAGGAAACAACTATACTATTACATCAAAGAGACTGATTCCAGATCTCCATCCATTCTAGGGAATGTCTTCCAATTCTGTTGTGTACCATTTGTTCTATATCTGAATCATTCAGACGAGAGGAACAACTTTTGTCCATAGGAGGTGCAAAATTCCTAGCTACAAATCTGGCGACTCCTCTAGGGAAGAGCTTCAGCTGATCCGATCTTGCTTGGTTTTTTCAAACACTCGTCCGAAATCCAAGCTCTAGTCTTTTATAAGTTCAATTAGATCCACTAGCTACTCTAGTGAGATTTTGGTTTGGTATCATCAGATTTGTTCAGATTTGGGTTGTTCTTGCCTTCTATACTTTCAATTATTGTTAATTCATGATTTAAATGCCAGTTGCATAGTGATTAATTTTGCTTTTTTTTCACAATTATTTTGTTTTGGATATCTGCAAGGAACCACACATGCATAGTGGGAAGTAAGAGGTCCCACCTCCTGGACTTAGTGAGCAGAAAGCGGTGCCACCACCTATGATAAGCAACCAAGAAGCGGTGCTCTCTCTGAACCTCTCTGTCAGTGACCCTCTGGAAGTGGTGCCAGGTAGGCTTTTCCAGACTTGTTTTTTCAAATTTTTTTGTAAAATTTTTGTGTGAGTTGTTTTCAGTTATGAGTGTTTGAATTTAAAAATTGGATGCGGTAAAAGGATTATTTTGTTAAAATCAAAGAGCTAGGATAGACTCATCTTTTCATTTGCTTGTATGCTTGGTTTTAAATTTTTTGAAAGGAGTACTTTTTGAAAGCTTAGCATCAGTTATATCTCATTTTTATTGTTTGATAAATCTGAAGAGAAAGACTTGCTTGATTGATTTCTTGTTTTCATTTTTTCATTAAAGTTTGTGAAGGACTTCTTTTTGCTTTGAAAAATATTTTGTTTGTTTGTTGAGAATTGTTCATGTTTTGGTTTGAGGATGAATTATTGGACCTCTGATTAGCCTTATAAGCTTTCAGATCTCCATTTTTCTTCTCTTTCTTTTACATTTTGATCTCATCAAAAGAAAAATATTAGTGGTTTTAAGTTAGATCTTTCTAGTTTTAAAAGGAAAAATTGAAAAAAAAAAGTATTGAATGTGCCTTTGAGTGTTTTTTGTGTTTCTTCTTAGAAAAAGAGATCTTACCCTATTTTGCTTGCTTTCAAAAATAAGTTTGAATTTTGTTGCTTGTTTCTCGTTCTCGGAAAGATTTGTTTAGTGTAGTTGTTTGGGAGTTTTATTATTATTTTGAAATAGAAATTGGAAAGAAAAATACTCTCTCCTTCCCATAAGTAGGCATGTCTTGAATGGTAAAGTGAAAGAATTTGCATTTCATATTTGCATGGCTTTACATTTCTGTTATAACTCCATGCATTCACCTAACCACTCAATTTAAAATTAATGGTAGTTATAGGTCTAAAATTGTATAGAAATTTTACTGATAAGTTAGTGACGTGTTTCGGCATCGTAAAACGTAGGAGCTGACATTATTTGTCTGCACTGCAACCCGTCACCTACACGGTTCTTCCACGTACCGTCGGTATATCGAACGACCTTTCATGTACCCTTGAGGTATATAGAAATTTACTTGACATACTCGATAGTATATCGGAAGGCCCCTTGTGAACGATTGTGCATTAGACACCCCTACTACAAATTTGAGCTCCCACGTACCTTGCGTATATCGGGAGACCCTACTAGGATTCCTTTTCCAACTGAGAAAAACCCTTTTGTCGTCTTGTTTGGAGCAATATACCAAGAAAAAAACTCAGGGAGATTACTACGCACATACCTTGAGTATATCGCGAGTTGCAGCTTCTTGACAATCCTGGTAAGAGACCGACTATTTTGAGCTCATCCTATCACTTAAGTTTGCTTGTGGCATGTAGCTTCTATAGGAGAAGACCTTGTGTGATTTTCTTAGTTTTGAAATGCTAGGTTAGGTTTTAGTGATTTTTACAATATGGCTGAGTTTCAATTGAGACGATCCAGAAGAAATCAGGGCTTACCACCCGACTTTCCACCTGCAACAAGGGAAGTCCCAATGGAATCCATAGACCAAGGAGCTGCAACTCATTCCCATATGGGAGAAAATCCAGTTGTAGAAAGTGGAGATCAATTTGCTTCTTATGTTACTCCCTCAGTCCAATAGTATCCTGCAGCTGAAACTTCCTTTCATTCTTCGATGGAAGGTCGAATTAATGGTATTGATGAAACTGAGTATGGCCTTGATGCTCCTTTTTGGAGAACTTCTATGGGTCAATCCATTTCCGAGTTTGGGGTTATTAGACCCTCTTTTGAAAACCATACTCTGAAAGAGGATGCATATAGGAGAATTCAAGCATCACTTAATCGTGCTCGTAATTTTCAAGAGAGGGTGGAAATGGTTATAGCTACCCCTGTACCTCATAAAGAACCTATGTCGGATCTTTTACCCTGCATGTCGGATCCATGGCCTTTTGAATATAGTCCACTTGATGATGATGTTCCATCTCGTGGTATGTCTCCTTGTAATTTGGGTAAAACCTCCAACCCTATAGATTTAAATCCTAGGTTTGTTGCTAGTCCTCCCATATCCCCTATAGCTGGGGGGAAACCCTAAGCTCAAGTAGTGTTAGTACCTTATAACTTCATGGGGAAACCCCTGACGTGACCTACATTTTCAGTTAGTGGAGTTGTTACTAGTACTAGGTAGACCTCTACTACGGGGCAATCTGCAGTGTATGTTCCTCCTACCCACACCAATATGGTAAAACCTCCATCGAGTTCAGGCCAACCCTTAGGGATACAACCTGCAGTCAACCAACCTTCTTGGGGTTATGGTTACCTAGCAAATCAATTACCTATAGTAAACACGAATTATCAACCTACATCTACAGGAACCATGTATTATGGAATCCCTTACCCTGGAAACACATTTACACCATGGGGGCAACCTAAGTGGTCCTACATTGTGGCAATGGGAGGAATTCCTATTCTTACTGTTGGAGGTGCCAAAGGGCCTCCTTATGGTGGCCCACCCTTTAGAGGTCCACCAGGAGGAGTCCCACCTGGCAGAGGCCCACCTAGCAGAGGCCCACCTAGCGGAGGCCCACCTTACAAAGGACCATTGCCTAGAGGGCCACCACCTAGAGGCCCATATTTGGGAGAACCACCATCGGGGGGCCCACCTTCTAGGGGTCCACCACTTGGAGGTCCACCTTCTGGGGGTCCACAACCTGGAGGTCCACCTTCCGGAGGACCACCACCTAGCGGACCACCACCTGCAAGTCCACCTCTTGGGGGCCCACCTCCTGGGGGCCCACCTCCTAGAGGCCCACCCCCTTTGGGAGGCTATTTAGGAAGATCATTTGCCCATCAACCAAATCAACATCCCATATATCAGTCAGCTTATCTTCCTACTGGTACACATATGCCTTATCAGTACTACCGTACATGGAACCTAATCAACAATTACGTTTCTTGGAAACTTTGGACTTACCTGATTTGTCCAAGTTGATAAATGATCCCATTTGACATAACCCTTCATGGCCCGCTATTCTGGTAAAATTGCCATCGGACATTCCCAAGTTTGATGGAAAGCAGGGAGATGATACGAAGAACCATGTTATGATCTTCCATCTATGGTGTTCCTCAAACTCCTTGATGGATGATTTTGTTTGTTTAAGGATCTTCCAGTGCACACTGGTTGTCACAGCTGTGAAGTGGTACATTGAACTTCCACAACATTCGTTTGTGGATTTTAGCTTTTTGGCAACTGTTTTGCTTACGCACTTTCAGCTACCCATTCGTTATGAAACAGGTATGGATATTTTAAATTCACTCCATCAGAACACCTCCACACACATATCGGACCATATCCATGAGTGGAGAAGGCAGAAATGGCTTATTATACCTCCCATCCCAGACCAACTGCTAGCTGATTGGTTCACAAAGTCATTATTGCCTCCTATCGCCAGAGTTGTGTCTATGGGAGGTATTGTTACTAAAGAGTAGGCCATCAGTCGCACTCAGTATTTGGATTTGGTATATTCCCAATACAAAACATTGTATGACTTAATTCCTCAAGCTCCTCGTCCCAACACAGATCCTGCTAAACCACCAACAGAAAATCGTGTTGACGTGGTTGTTGATTCAATCGATCCCTCATCAACAACAAAACCTGCCACACAACCAAATGCTTCTACCACTACTCCTTTGACTCCTACGGTTTTTTCTGAGGTGAATGCTATCCAAAGTACGCAGACATCTGGCAATAAGAAAAATAGGAAAAGGTAAAAACAAGAAACATGGATACCAACAGGAGAATCCTAAACCTACGACCAATGAGAATGATAAAGGGAAGAGAAAATCCAAAAATCCCTGCTTATTGTGTGGAGGAGATCACTTCATGAAAGAATGTCCTTGTCATGATGAGATTACTAAATTTTTAAAGAGTAACCCCGCACCAACAGTTCTTACTGATCCTTTTCCCTCTCAACAAGAACTGATAGACTATATGTCTAATCAGGGGACCTCCAATTCCATGAAATAAATTAGAATGATGTCTTGAGAGACCATCAATTTGAATACTTGTATTCATTCATATGAAAAGCCAGTAGAGAAGAAGGATGAAAATCCTTCTTCCAAGAAAGTTCCTTCTACTAGTTCTCCTTCATCTTCGTCTAATGGCCCTCTCATGAATGAAAAAACTAATATTTATTTAATTTTACGACCACCTAAGGCTACCCTCAGGAAGGTTGTTTTCAATCCCAATGCCCAAGCTGCATAATTTTATAATGTTGTTGAAGATTTAGCTCAGGCACCTTGTGTGATGTCTACCCTTGAGGCACTCCAAAGTTGTCCAACGCATCGTAAAAACCTGCTAACATCTTTGGGGGCATTAGACCTAGATAATACCAACTTGATTTATTTAAACATAGAGAACTATAAATCCAAATTACCTCACCAACTTTCATTTCATATTGCCTCTAGAGTAGTTTCGGGAAAGGTCCATCGGACCATCCTGGATGAAGGAGCTTCAACCTCAGTCTTGTTTATAGCATGTTGGAGATCCATTGGTTCTCATGAGCTTACGAAATATCCTACAACGTTGAAATATTTTGATGGATGAGGTTTCTAGACCATGGTCTATTTCCAGCCCTTTCACTCGAGCTTGGCGACAAGACTGTTTCCATTCAGGTGGAAGTGGTTGATACCCCATTTGATTACAATCTTCTATTGGGGAGAAATTGGTTTTATGCTATGACCACTGTCACTTCGACAGTATTTAGGACTCTCCAATTTACACATTTGGGGAAGATTGTGACTATTGATCAACTTGAATATTGTATGCCAGATGTTACTACCCCTATGCTGAATAACATCCCTATGCTAGGTTAGTCCCCTCCTCCTTATGAGTCAATTGGGGTAGGTATGCTGAAAGACTCCACCCTTATGGGTGTGTTTCTGTCATCCCCTCCTAGTACATAAATGGTGACAGTAAATATGATTTCCACAAATGGCTATAGCACCAAGGGAAAAGAAGTTGTTGAGTCATCCTCCCTTGGCTCGTATGAAGCAATGTACGATGCTATATAATCTATTTTAGATGACCATATTGATGACCTTCATCTTGTGGCTTCAGATCCTCACCACCTGCCTTATTGGTTAGAACGCTCTCTTCCCACTCTAGATTATCTCACATAGAATTTTCCTTCAGATGTTTCCATCATGGAGATCATGAGTGAGAATGAACCCGCATGGGAAGATCGTCATCATCGATCTTCTTTTCTTCCCAACGTCACCTCAGTGGGTTTTGACCTTGAATCACTTATCAATATTGATATTTTCATCCATCCACAAAACACCTATATTGTTGCAAAATACTAAATCCAAAGGAAATCCATGCAACATTACTAGAACAACCCCAATTAACATTTCAATCAAGCCTGGAACCATTGAGCATGTTCACGTAGGGCAGAACTGCTCGACGGAAGAAACTGAAGCATATAGAGAATTATTCAAGGAATTCTGAAATATATTTGCTTGGACTTATGAAGAAACACCTGGGATAGACCTGTCTATTATGGTTCATGAAATTAAAACCTATCCCATAGAAAAACATGTCAGGGCAAAATTACGTCAAGTCCATCCCCGGAAGGCTGCGACTATTAAAGCCGAAGTAGAAAAACTTCTGAAGGTAGATTTTATTTATCTTATACCCCTGACGGAATGGGTGTCTAACATTGTCCTGGTGAACAAAAAGCAGGGCACCATTAGAGTCTATATCGATTTTCGAGACCTGAACAAAGCTTGTCCTAAAGACAATTTTTCAACTCCGCATATCGATCAGATTATCGACAACCGTGCTGGAAGTGTGATCTTCTCATTCATGGATGGATTTTCTGGCTATAACCAGATTGAGATATTCCCCGCTGATCAACAAAAAATGACATTTATATGCCCATGGGGAACCTTTGCCTATAGGAAGTTACCTTTTGGCCTCAAAAACGCCAGAGCTATGTTCTAGCGTGCCATGTCCTATGCATTTCACGATATTGAAAACATCATGGAGCCATACCTTGATGATCTCCTAGCTCATTCACAGCAACGGGAGGACCACCCTAGGTATCTTAGAGACATTTTCATAAGATGTCGTCATTATAACGTACTTCTCAATCTACACAAATGTGTTTTTTACATTGAGACGAGACGTCTTCTTTGCTTTGTGGTTTCTAAGGATGGCATCCAGATTCATCCACTGAATATTGCTGATATATTGGTCCTACCTACCCCAACAAACATTATTTAGCTCCAAAGTTTGCAGGGGAAGGAAAAATTTCTTCACCATTTCATTTGCAATTTCGCTGAGAAAACGCACAGTTATATGCGTCTCCTGAAGAAGGATACTCCATTCTTCTAGGATGACCAGGTGCAATGAGACTTTGAAAATATAAAGCATGCTCTAACTCATTCACCCATGATACACCCCCTAGATTATTCAAAGTACTTTCTCTTGTATCTTGCTTCCTCCACTACTACCATTGGGATGGTTTTAGTGTAGGAAGATACCAATGGTCAAGAACACTTGATATATTATGCCAGTAAGAATCTCCTTGATTCTGAAACCCGATACTTGCATGTGGAGAAGTTAGCATTGGCTACGGTCATTAATGTTCAGAAATTTTTTCATTACATCTTGCTTCACACTACCACCGGTAATTTCAGATAAAAACCCTATGTACTACATCCTGACTCATCAGGTGCTAGGGGGAAAATATTCCCGTTGGATTGTCATCCTATAGGAATTCGACCTTTAGTTTTCTAAGGCCACTTCAAATAAATCCTTGGTCTTTGTAGAGCTGATGTGTGACCTTCCCTGTGCTTTGATGGATACTAAGCCCAATGATTCTTTCCAGATGAATTCCTGTTCTTGATAAGCACAACCGACCCATGGTATGGAGATTTAATCATTTATCTCCAAACTCAAATATTTCATCCTAATATATCCCATGATGATCGTCACTGTATCTATCACCACGCGAAGTACTACCTCATATTAAATGATACACTGTACATGCGTGGTATCGATTCCATTCTCCGATGATGCCTTACACATGAGGAGGCTGAACAAGTCCTTAATGATTTCCACTATGGAGCGTGTGGCGGTCATCTTTCTGGGATGGATACAACCCATAAAATCCTTTACGCTGACTATTTCTGGCATTCAATCTTCAAAGATTGTCATGAGGCTGTTAAGAAATGACCACCTTGCTAACATTTCTATCCGAAAAAGAGCACCCACCCTGCTCCTTTACACCCCGTCATTACGGTTGTCCCTTTTTCCAAATGGGGTATTGAATTTATGCATTGTAAGCCTACCTCAGCTAGGGGGCATGGTTACATTATCGTAGCCATTGATTATTTCATGAAATGGGCTAAGGCTATGCCTACGTATGAATAGGATGGTAAGAATGCCACCCTATTCTTATTCAAACATGTGATATCTAGGTTTGGAGTCCCACATTCTATAGTCACTAACCAGGGATCGCATTTCCAGAATTAGATGATGACCAAGTTAAGTGCTAAGCTGGCTTTTTGCCATGAAAACTCAACTCCTTACTATCCGCAAGCTAATGGTAAGGTCGAGGCCATTAACAAAGTTTTAAAAACTATGCTATGGAGGATGGTTGGAGATTATAAATGCAACTGACACTTGACTCTCTTTTCTTCTCTTTGGGATTACAGGACTTCGGTAAAAACAATGTTTGGTTCCACACCTTTCCAGTTAGTTTACGAACTAGAAGTTGTCCTTCCTATCCAATTCTAGATCCTGTCATTGAAACTTGCGGTAGAAGTTCTGCCAAACACTTCCACCAAGGAAGAAATATTTCTATACCTAACTAATCTTAACGAAACTAGAAGAGATGTTGCCTTAGCTAATGAGGCACATAATAAATGCGTCAAGGCACATTATGATAAATCTGTTCAACCTCATGTTTTCAATGAAGGTGACCTAGTTCTGACCTACGATTAGAGAAACGATAAACTAGGTAAAGTGAAGTTCGATTCAATGTGGTATGGTCCCTTTTTTGTTAGCAAAGTTTTGGAGAAAGGGGCTTATGAGCTCATGGATTATGACAGGATACCCTTCGGGAAACCTTGCAATGGGTTGTACCTAAAGAGGTACTATGCTTAAATAATTTTTTGTATGGTACCTTGTATATATGTATAGTGTTGAATTTTAGTGTGCTTGCTATTTTCAACATGGTGTTGGGTTTAGTGTCCAAACTGTTTATACCATGTTTTGGTTATGTAGTTTAGATGGATTTTTACGGCTTCGCTGATGGTGCTTGTCGTGATACCTTGAAACTTTCTTTAGCTGCTTGGGTTTTGTATTCCTCGGCTCATGAATTGATCAGTTTAGGAGCAATTTGTATTGGTCCCTCTACCAACAACATCACTGAGTAGCAGGCAGTAATAGGTCTACTGACCGAGGCTGCATCTTGAGACATTCATGATTTGGTAGTGTTTATGGATTCACAATTAGTGGTTTGTCATATAAACCATGTCTATACCATCAGAAACCCTGTAATCCTCCATTTATTTCGGAGAGTGCATTTGTTAGAGAGGTCATTCAAGTTTATCACTTATAGGCATATCCCTAGGTCAGATAATACAGTTGTTAATTCGTTAGCAAACTACATCTTAGACTGGTATATTTTCCATTCATAACTTGTAAAAATAAACATGGTTCATTGTAAAATAAACTGTAAATGATACATAAAACTCATGTAAATATTATTTCTATTTGAGACATATAAACACCGGTAATAAGTCTGTATATATCTATATAAAGAGTGTTTTTTAACAAAAATGTGGTCACGAGACCTCATCTGAAGCATTGTGGCTTTCAGGAAATACAAAATCATACAAAAATCTTGAAGCTAGTCATCTTTCAGTAGTACATCATGCAGAACACCATCTAATGATGCTCATGATAGAAAATGATGGCCAATGCTACCCTACGTAGCAGTCGGCTGAAGCAACCTGGCACTCCTGTAGTGTGTCTCTAATACCTCATAGGGAGGTCATATATTGCTGCATCTGGGATGTCAATATTCATTCGCTCCAGGTTCTCCTCCAGCTTAGTGAGATGGTCATCACCTCTATGAACAATCGAGCTCCGCCTCGCCTGTCCATCGGGGAGGATCCCCTAGGCCATGCACCACCAACATCTACATGTAAAATTTTAGGTCTTGTTACTACCCATTAAAAAAACATAAAATATAAAAAATATAAAAACATGATCAACATTTTAGGGTTTTTCTTCTTACCAATATCTCCCCACTGAGCACTAGGTGGTAATGGTAGATCAGGATCACCTCTGAAGTCGATCTTTTCATATGCATAATCCTCTATCATGAGGATCTGGTCACGTAGCCAACGAAAGAAGGCGGCCTCAAATTTCACCTTGGCCCTACCACCTCCTGTATAGGACATGATCTCTATCTACCTCAACATGCATGGGTCTCTAGCCCTAAGCTCTATGAATACCACCTGATGCCTCATGAGAGGTACCCTCTTGAAGAAGAAGCAGGCTAAAATGGACCCATACCCAAACTAATTCAGTTCCCCTTGCCAACATTTTGTCAGCTAGTCCTTAAAAACATGAAGAAGTGCTTCTTCCTACTTAAACACCGTAGGGGCCATAGCTTCCAGGGCATATAGAAAATGTGCCCGGGATACCTAGTGAGGGCCTTGGCTTCCATCCATCCTATGCAGAGTAAAAGAAATAGTACGAAGTGGCACATCCATCACAACCTTGATGGGAATCTTCTTACCTGACATTTTATGCTAGGCAGACAATGACGATCAATCAATTGTTGTGTAATCACGTCCCCAGCTCGGGAACCAGTTAGAGAAATAGGGGCCCCTCATCTGGACAACCTTGTTAAGAAGTAAATGTCTTCCACCTCTATAGTTAGAACATGAAGCCCCACCTCAAAATGATGCTGCTCTGGATTCCACATCCATAGAATATATTCCAGTAAGTGGGCATGTGAAACCATACTAGGGGTACAGAAGAACTTCATGAGGCCACAACCTTGTAGGGAGGCCACACAACCTGCATTTCTTGTGGCACAGGCATCATCCTCATCGTGTTGTCTTTCCTTCCAAATAACCATTTTTGACCAAATGAAACTGCCAAAAAACATTATAGATCCCTTTAAAGGCATATCCAACCATCAAAACTACTTGCAATCTTTTATTTTGGCTAGGCCATGTGTTTTTTGGACCTCACAGCCAACACCGCACCTGTCCCTTTAGGACAGAGAGTTGGCACTGCCTGAGTAGAGTTGAAACCCTGCGGTTCTTATCGGCCACCGTGCTTCCCGTAAAGGCCATGAGCATTTCCCACAGAGTGTGTTTTAGTGTTGTTCATGGGGCTCCAAATCCTGACCTAAATAAAAAATGGAAACCATGAAAAGAAAGATAACATTTTTAGCTTTTACTTGAATCTGACGATGCAAAAAATAGACGGTGGATGCTCACGTAATCTCCAGCTGAAGTTTTGACTCCAAATCTCCCAAAGTGCTCTCCAAGTTTTGGTAAATAATAAATAGATTGGTTTTTACTATTTACTTAACTTTTATAACATTTTTTAGGGTTTTTAATGTTTTAAATCATTTTTTATAAAAATACCCTTTAATATAGTTCATAAAAGTCATTTTTTCAAATATTTTGGGAAACTAATGGTTGTTTTTAAGTCTTGTAGGGGCATAAATAAGTGGTAGTGTCTATGGGGAAGTTCATTTTTGAATTTTTTCATACTTTGAAAAACAGAAAAAGTCCTTGAGCATTCATTTCGACACTTTGATCGCACTCCCAATACCCAGTATCAAAGTTTCGAGTCTTTTTCTGATTCTTTTCAGGCTCTTAAAAACCTTTCATCGTGAAAAGAGACCTAATGGATTCTCCTTTAAACTCTTTTCGAGATCCCTAAATACTAAAATATTGTCGAGTGTACTTGTCTTATTCACACTCGTTAAATTATTTGAAGAGTCATCTCTCCGACTGTAGTTTATCTCTTTTTCGGTTTGGATGGACTATTTATGAAAAAGGAAGGCTCCAGCCAATCATGACTGGAAGAGTTCTCTTGGGTATTATTTTATACTTTTTCGGGCCCTAGAGACTAAATCATACGAAAAAGGGACCTTTGGAGTATTCTTCCGTCTTCATTCAGACTCTCTAAACATGAACAATACCAAGTTAACTTTCATTGGAATCATTAAACTAAACACTAAGAGACCCCTTTTTGGGAACGAACCCCTCCTTTATCAGGTTCGTAAAAGGTATGAGAATGATCTTGTCTTCAGACGAGCTACAACGAGTGTTTTTTACCCTCTTTGAACTTGTAAAAAATGAAAAAGAGGCTCTCATCAATCATGATGGGGAAATTAAGGGAAAGGAATCAATTCATTTTGAAAATAAAATGGCAGTTGTTTGTCACCTTTGAACATGGCACTTGTCTGCATTTCATTCAGTCAATTGGGTAAATCAGCGTGTCTCTGAGTCAATCCACTTTCATGAGTTATGTCACTCCTTTGAGTCTTTCAAAATAATGCATTGTCCATTGTCATATTGTTTTCTTCCTTGTTGAGTCAATGCTGCCAAGTCCATTGTCGTGCCACCTGATGTTCAAAGGGAAGCTAGAAGTTTAACTCTACAGTTAAAACAACCTTTGTGTCAGTACTTTTGAGTCAATCTGATGGTTACATTATCTACAACATTCTAGAACTTTGTTTGAAGTTTTGTGTCGTCAATGTGGGATTCATCATGGCCCTCCTTCGATGAGACTATTCCTGTCAACAACAGCTCATTATCCAGGAATTAGTCTTCGAAACAAGTTTAGTACCTTGAGGTTTGTATGCCTTAATGACAGATTCCATCGCTCTCGACATAGTTTCACATCATTGACCTTTGATCAAAACATTTGACTAAGTGTTCAACATCAAATCATCTATTCACACTTAGTATATTGTACTAGGTTACCTTGGTAATCATTGACATTAATGGTGATCTTCCTCGCACTTATTACTGGTTCACATCATTGACTGGTAATCAAGTGGTTTCTACCATGATAGACTTTAGATCATTGTAATCACATGGGTATAATCATACTTTATGGAAGATGAGACAAAGACCCTGGGTATTTGTTGAAAATCACTCATAGCTTTCTCCCCAGGTTGTGATGGAGTATATTGTATGAAGTACCAGCATGGATCCACATTTGTATGGATGTGGCTATGCTCAAATTTGCATCTGTGCGACGTAGATCTACATTGTATATCTAGTAGCTATGTCTAATTTTGAGTCCTCTATCACATGGATCTACACTGTATTTTAGTAGCCATGTTTGTTAATATCTCTCATGGATCTGCCTTGTATTGGTTTGCAGCCATGATGAAGACATATTTGCTCATGAGTCAAAGTATTGATGTATTGTAGATGCCTAGTTGATAGTGATCTCCAATCAAGCTGATTCTGACCTCGAAGTGATAACTTGCTCTATCAAATCTCTTGTATACCGTATCCCTCTAGCCTCATGCTTTGGGGGGCATTCTGTTACACCTAAATCTCACCATCAACATGTGATGAGGTCCCAAAATTCAGTATTTTCCCTTAATCCCAAATTGTGAAGTGAAAAAATTGGTCTAGACATCAAATCTACATATGAAAATCCATCATCACCTCTACCCTTTAGTCGAAGAGCGGTACCTTCTTCAACACTGCCTACAATGTATTGACAGTAAGTGATGGCACCAAATTTTCCCTTTGTTCAAGGTGTGGTTCTTCCCTATCATTGCTCTGTCTTAGTGAGGAAGAAGTGGTTCCCTTGGTAAAAAGTGAAAATAGAGAGGTTCTCACAAAGCTTCTCGAAAGAAGGCTTCGTGGCACCCTTATCCCTACTCACTAGGGCCAGTTGGGCTTGAGATCCATCCTTTGGGGATCTCCTATCCACCTCACCCACCAATTTTCTCAACCATCTCTATCCATCCCAAGCCTATAAAAACAGGCTCATACTCCATGGTTGAGGAGAAAGTAATGTTATGCTGTTTCTTTGACATTTTGGCCTAAATCAGTAGAGTGAGCTTGAGGGAGCAAGTTGGAGCTATTTGGGAGTCACCACGAAAACCATTAATCCCTCCATGAAATCTACCTCCACTGCTCTCGATATGTCCTTACATTTGTTGAGACCCCCCATGAATAGGACTGCCAAAGTCCCTAGGTTCCCTTCGCGTTGTGTTGCGAACAACCCACTATTAGAGTCGCTCTCAATTACAGTATCATCAATGAATTTTCCCAATCTCCATATTCCATGTCCGCTTTGGAAGTCTTAATAAAATTTTCTTCACAACATTAAGCCTTGTTATCTACTTTAGGTGTCGTCGACCCCTTTGATTCCAGGTTTATCACTTTCAACCTGGATCAAGAAAAACCTCGGATTCCATCATCCATAGCCCTCTAGGTTCCTATCACTGTTCACAATTTGGTCATTCATCGATGCATCATCGATGAGGGTGCATCCACTTGTGTTATGTCAACCTTCATTTGGTAGAAGCTCGAATCCCTAACCCTTCAACCCTCAACCATTGCCCTTCATACTTACGATGTTCATGCTGCCCAACCACAAGGCATTCTCACGAATGTCCCCATTGAGTTTTTTGACAAAACTATGTTTATTGACATTGAGGTTATAAATTCCCATCTAGATTACAACCTTATCCTTGGGCGTAGTTACATGTATGTAATACGAGTTGTTGCTTCAACCGTATTTTGACACCTGATGTCCCCCCATGATGGGAAGATTATGACCATTGACCTCTTGAACATGGAATAAGTTCTGACACAACACCTAGATTTTGTCATTAGTTACTTTTCCCCAAAGAGCGTTAATAAATCAATTTAGGGCTCTTTCAAATATGGAAGAAATTATTTATAAAGATCCCCCAATAGAAAGGGATCATCAACAAACTGAGTGAGGTTTATTGCTCTTAACTCAAGCTTTCCTTCATACCTTTATTTTTCTATATTTTGGTTTAATGTTATAACCATAATGATATAAAACAAAGGGTGAATAGGGCATCCCTTCAATATCTCTCTAGAGCTTTGAAAATGTTTAGTTTCCTTGCAATTTATAAGGGGAGCTACCCAAGGGTTGCCAATATAGGCCTTATCCACTTAATGTTTTTGAGAAATTGAATGTATACATGTCCACAAATAAAAAAGCACGTCTTATTATGTTAGAATTGAGTGAATCACTTCCTAGACAAGAATTATGTTGTCATATGTTTGTCTCCTTTCCATAAAACCTCCTTGATTTTCTCTAATTAGCTTTGGGAGAAGGGGTTTCACTCTTTTTACAAGGATATTTTTAATATATTTTATAAGTTGGGTTGCATAAGGTTATGTGATGAAATATGTTAATATTTTGATGGTTATGGAAGATCGTAAACATTTAGAATCATAACATCATAACGATATTCAAATTAATGATCACTAAAATAAAGGTAAGCAAAACCACACAAAAGAACACATAGATTTATCCTGGGAAACCCTCATGCAGGAGATAACCCAACAAAACTTCCTCAATATAGACTTAAACCAAGTATAGTGTAAGACCCTAAGAATAAGACTTGTAATACTCCAAGAATAAGACTTGACTACTTCCTCGGCCCCTAGATGGACTACTCCTTCTCTCTCTAGCGATATTGATTGAGTTTTGAGTGTGTCCAAATGAGGGAGGTGCCTCCCCTATTTATACTGATTAATTAAGAGGCATAGTAACCCAACATGGATGAATTCTCCTCCCAATCAGGGTCGAATTTCCTTGGGAGACTCAAAATTACATTTTAGTAATACTTTTATGGGTACTACTGACTCGAATTACAATGAAGGTTTTACCTCAAGACTTTACATGACCAAATACATCAATGACATACCTAATCGAAGGAACAACATCTCCGAAGAGAGGAATAATAATACTAATACAAAATAGAATATCTTCTACAGTTACATTTCTTTAACACTTTGTCTTAACAAGGAAGGTTTCTATAACACAACACAACTATACAACTGACTGGTAAGTCTATACGTCACAGGAAGTTTTCACAACTATATCAACATCATCATCATCCGTGGATGAATCATCATCATGGATTATCATATTTCCAACATCATATCATGAGCACAACATCATGGACATCGCATCTTGACACATCATCACGAGCATCACATCTTGGAACATCATCACGGGCATCACATCTTGGAACATCATCACAAGCATCGCATCTCGGCACATCATCATGAGCATCACATCTCTACACATCATCATGAGCATCATATATTGACACATTATCATGAGCATCATATCTTGACACATCATCACGAGCATCGCATCTCGACACATCATCACGAGCATCGCATATCGACACATTATCATGAGCATCACATATTGACACATCATCATGAGTATCACATATTGACACATCATCATGAGAATCACATCTAGGCACATCATCACCAGCATATCATTTCAACACATCATCATGAGCATCACATCTCTACACATCATCATGAGCATCACATCTCGACACATCATCACGAGCATCACATCTCGACACATCATCACGAGCATCACATCTCGACGCATCATCACGAGCATCACATCTCGACACATTATCATGAGAATCACATCTCGTCACATCATAAGGAGCATCACATCTTGTCACCTCATCATGAGCATCACATATTGTCATATAAAGCATCATCATCTTGAGCATCACCTGCAATGGCACACATGCAAACACAACACAATGTCTGAAAATTAATGCAGAATCACCCACAACATAAAGAATGTTGGAATCGCATCATCTACAAATGAATGCTGGACCACAACATCCAAAAATTAATGTAGGACCACAACATCCACAAATGAATGCATACCATAATTTCTGCAAATGAATGCAGGAACACAAAGTCAGCAAATGAATGCAGGACCACAATGTCTACAAATGAATGCAGGACCACAACATCCAAAAATGAATGTAGGACCACAACATCCACAAATGAATGTAGGACCATAATGTTTGAAAATGAATGCAAGACCACAACGTTCACAAATGAAGGCAAGACCGCAACGTCTACAAATGAATGACTTACCGCAATGTCTGCAAAGGAATGTTAGACCACAATGTTTGCAAATAAATTCAAGATAACAACATCAAAAAATAAATGTCAAACCACATCTCGTTGGGATATTCTTATTCAAAGATACAACCAAAATTCCTGGGATATTCCTTATGGGGATGCACCCAACCATGTTGGGATATCCCCTTAGTGATATGACCAGTCATACTGGGATACACCCTCGGTTATGTCACCAACCATGTTGGGATCTACCAACGAAGATATGGTCAAGCTCTTTGTACAATGGCCTTATCACTAGGACTCATCATCAACAACTTCATCATTCTTCTCTTGTACATCCACAACTACATCATTCTTCTCTTGTACATCCACAAATTCATCATTATTCTCTTGTACATTCGCAACTTCATCATTATTCTCTTGTACATCATTCTTCTCTTGTAGGTGATTGCATATGATCCTTCCTACAAGTCAATAATTTTCAAAACATATTCACAATGAATGCATAAAGATATATGGCATACAATCATGCAACTATTTTAGCCAATACAATATTCATCCATATCCCGTATACATATGATAACTTTCTAGATGCCTTCCATCTCTACTAGAACATTATTAAGAGTGTGCACTACTCCCAATATGTCAACAAAGAGGTTTCAATCTATATAAGTAGCAATGGAATGTTGTATATCACCATGGGACACTTACCCATCACATTCATATTAATAGTATATTGTTCATCTATGTAAACACTCTATCATGCATAATATATTTCCTTGAACATGAGATATGTACACAACTAAACAATTCCATTTAAGAAACTAGATATATAGGAAATGACAATTCAAATACTTATCTTTGTTTGTTTGGTATACTCCCTCTTGATATTTATCTCCTTGTAGGAATTACTGGAGTCTTATACAATGTGCTCTACTTCATCGTTTGATTTTGAGGATCTGTGCCTATCTTGCTCATGATCGGAAAAGCTAAGCAAGTATTCTACATCACAAATCACATAGGACCTATGTACTAGTGTTGAATCTATGTGTTCCTACAAATGCATCCATTCTTATCCAATGCTGAAATGGATAAGAGTATGATATTCGCCTTCATCGGTGGAATTATTATGAATCAAAGTACATATTCCTGATCACTTGAGGAATATTACCTTTCTTTATTCTTAGCTGAAATATATTCATCCTTGGTTGCATTAAGAGCAACACTGGTCCGCTTTGTGCAACATCTTGCAGTGCTATTTTTGTTTGTAGCACTACCAACCCAATCAAAGTCATCATATCGTTGCAGGAAGATCCTATGACCTCTTGCATATATGATGACATACTCAAATGTACCCTTCAGGTACCTCACCACGTGATTTCAACATAACCATGTGAACACATGTTAGCTCTACTATGTACTGGATCAAAGTATTCACCGCAAAGCACATATTTGGACTTGTGTTTGTCAAGTATATCAACAAACCAATATTCTGCCTATAGACTATGACATAAAATACCTCTAAAGTAGGATCACATAGTGACTCCAAGATTGATTCTATCATTGTAGCTATAGCCCAATATCTCTAACCTCTTCAAAATTTTGACTGCATATTTTCCTTGGCTTAGGAAAATATCCTCTAGATTTTGCCACACATATAATCTCGAGAATCATGTAAAGATTCTCAAAATCTGATATCTATTGTAGTTACTCCCTCTAAATTAGAGCACCATCCTCCCTTTGCATCTTGTAGTCTCTTGTATTGAGACATTCTATATTGGAGTGATAGGCAGCCTCATGTACTATTGATATTTTGTATATCCATCGATGCCATCTCTCAAGATCATTGGATGTCAAGATCCTCCATCTCAAACTTTGTTGCAAATTTATCTTGCACCCATATATGAGCTTCTCATCCTTTGTAGGATTCCATATTAAACCTGGTAGAAAAGGTTGAAATATCCATCGCTCTAGTTTATCCTCAAGATCCTCATGTAATTGTATGTGCTATCCCATCGGTGACTTCTGATCTTGTACAAAACCTTCTGCGCACATGTGAATATCTGTAAAGATTATTGAATCCTGGAGGTTGCTCGATATGCATTTCTATATCATTGAAGAAGTGTGTCTGGCCACTAGAGAAATGTCTATTCATAATCAACTCCCTCTTTCTAAGAGAAACCATGAACCTTTCTTTGTATCTCTTGATTTTGCCATCTAGTGTATGCTTGATCTTGTAGATCTACTTGGAAGACATTATAAACTTCCCTTCAGGTATTAGAATCACATTCCAAACATCATTCTTCATGATCCACTGGTTCTCCTTGATCATATCATCCTTCCATTCTTTCTCAAAGTGTCATTTTTCATCATTTGAGTTGTGAGAGGTCTTGAAATATTTTTATTCTTACGAAAATGTTCTTCCTTATTGTTCTTTCTCTTCTTGGCATGAGTTGTTAGGGATTGATTTTCAACTTATCTGAACTTTTATTCTTGAGATTTTTCTTATGTGCATTCCTCCCATAGGTGAGCCGCCTTCTAGAAAAAATTCCTTTAATAACATATTCACATGATCTTGGGATACCATTCAAGGTTTTCAACTCCATTTCCACTTCTTCGACATTGTCTCCAATAACTTATAGTTGCTCCTTGAGTTGGGAGACCCTTGTGAAGTGGGATTAAATACTTTCTGACATATGCATCTTCATACTCTTGGGATGAGTCCTCAAGGTCATCTTCATGTTGATATCAAAAATCTTTTTAGGAGTCTCCAAAGATGATACATGTGGTATCAAATGGTCCTTGGTGGAATCTACATTGATCTTCTTGGATTCTTTAGCTTTTTCTTCATCTCCCTATGGATCCACAACTCCTCCTTTGACATAATCTTCCAAGTCATGCTCTTCTAGTATGAGGATCATTGTATACTTCCATGTCCAGAATTTCTTAGCTCCTTCAAGCTTGTCCTCCATATTCTTATTGTTTTTCATCATGATAAAGTGAGAGCTTAAAATGGAAATAGAGAGAATAGAACTTACCAATGAGAGTGCTTTAATTGGATACTTGCTTCAATGATTTTCTAGAATACTACTTTTGGTTAACCTAGGGTTTGATAGAGAAACCCTAATTTTTCAAATTAGGTGTCTTTAATAACTAATTGGATATAAAAATGTGCCTCCTCAAGGTGAGTTGAGTAACATACTCCTTTTTCCAAAACTATGGACAAAATTATAAAATATCTAATGCCCTAGTTTTCTCAGCAATCGTGTTAGGTAAAAAATTGAAAATCCACAAAATTAGAAACTCTCTCCATAGAAATATGCACCCTCCTAGGGTGATTTATATGTTCCACTTTTTTCAACTAATATGTGGAGGGAAGGGCTCGGAACAAGAAGCCCTAATTTCTTTGATTTCTTCTGCAAAATTTCCCGATTTTAATTATGAAGTATCTCTAACATTCCTGCTCCTCAATGTCTAAAACTTCATCCTGAGATATCTCGATCTATTTTCTTTCCAATTCCACAAGTTAGAGAAATATTGGATTTACCAAGTGGAACTTATGCTAAGTTTCCCAAGGTGACCTCTTTGTGGACTGGTTCAGTATATCGAACTTGTACGGACTACCACGTGCCACTGCTTCAAGTTTGGGGTATGAAAATTACACCATAGAAACTACAGTATGAGACCTATCTAAAACATCTTACAAAATTCATTTTGTATCTTATTATCTCAATATATATCAATTCTCCCTAGGTCACTCGTTTAATACTAAATTTTGGAAGAAGCTAGAACTCTGCTTTGGAGGAATCGCATCTCCTAAAGTAAAGACTCCAAGAATAAGACTTTATTGCTTCCTCTCTCCCAGATGGGCTGTTCCTTCTTTATTTAGTGAAATTTATTAATTTTTGAATGTGTCCAAATGAGGGAGGAACCTCCCCTATTTATCTTGATTAGTGATGAGGCCTAATAACCCAATTTGGCCAACTTCTCCTCCCAATCAGGGCCGACTTGCCTTGGGAGACTCAAAATTACATTTTAATAATACTTTTGTGGATAATACTTACCTGACCTACAATGGAGGTTTTACCTCAAGACTTTACGTGATCAAATACATCAATGAAATCCCTAATTGGAGGAAAAACATATTCAAAGGGAGGAATAACAATAATAATACAAAATAGTTACATTTATTTAACAAAATATAGAAAAAGAAATGGGTTTCAAAATTGTTTGACTCTAATAGTATAAACGAGGAATGAATGGAACCCCCTATCATCTCCTTTCTTTAGTCCAATTTAATGATCCTAGACAGGTCAAACTGATCAAATACCAACACACTAAATAAATGTATTATGAAAGCATTCAAACTTGGGGTTTTTTCAAGATCCAAACTCTATATTGCACCAATGACCTCTTCCTCTATAATATCACCCTCCGAGGATAAGTTATCATTTGTGATGATTAAAGGTGGAATTTCTTGGAGAATTTATTCCATTGCTTCTAGTGAGGACAAAAGGATTACTGTGTATAGTTCATGAAAATTCTCATGCATTTCCTACCATATATCCTCAAAATCCACTAGTCAGTCCCCATTAGTATTTGTAATTTCTTTAACATTTTTTATCTGCTTCCTTCATTTGGCTTGATCATGAAAGAATTTTGTGTTCCTATCTCCAATCCTTAGCTGAAAAACCTCTTGATTCCAGTATTCGAGTCTCAACCATATTTTTTGTATGCCTTATGTAGTTTTTTCCTAATCCTTTACTCCTGTAAGATATCATCTGTAGTAACCTCTTTATTTCCAATAGTGTCTTAAATCACCACTAATTGTTATTGTATCTCCCTCTTGTCCTTATCAAGTGATTTGAATGAGGATTTTTCCAACTCCTTTAAGGTAGTATTGACAAGCTTGATATTTGGTTCCCAAATGAAAGTGGGTAATCCCTATATCCGATTTCTCCATTTTTCTTGTATTATATCAAGCACTATCATTTCCTAGATCCACAAAGGGTTAAAATTAAAAGGGATAGAACCCAAGTTTTATTATGAATAAATATCAAGGGATATGGGTTTATGATAAGATATATAGAAGGTGAGGATTTTGGATGAATGAAGCTTCCCTCCAAGATAAAATAAATTTGTACCAAAAATCTATCTAATCTTGATATGATATTATATAACCCTATCATCCTATTGGACTAATTATATTTCCATCTTTTAGAGATGATGTCCATTAAGTCCTAGTCCACTATCAAATATTCTATCATCTCCCTAAATTAATCTGTAACAAGGGGTCCTCGCCCCCTTTATTTTTGTGTTATGGTGGTATTAAATTCTCCAATTACTATGGATTTTTCTTTAATTTTTTGGTCTTTTGATAAAGAAAGATATAAAAAAATCAACCTTCACCCCATACTTTAGAGGAGAGTATACATTGCATACTCTATATACAACTCCTATATATTTAATCTCTAACACTACCATTATCCAATGATGCATAACATATTGATATAACATCCTTAAGGTTATGGTACGATACATAGTGTGTATCCCCTAAGGCTCCTCTAGCGCTTATAGTGATTCCTTCATTGTTCCTCCATTCTTTTGCACATATCTCCAATGGTTCTTTCTCCTCCATTTTAGTCTACTAGATGAGTAAGGTTGAGGGGTTTTATTCTATAACAAGATCCATCAAATATTATACTTTAGCACTAGATCCCAACCCCTTAGTTCAAGGATATTTTATTCATTGTTAACATATTTGAAGAACACGGTCAACTCCATAGACCATCTTTGGATTTTTATTTCTTGGACTCGTGATCAGGGCATTCTTAAAGGAGTTTTCAAAAATTGCTTGAATACCCAATATAATTTTTTTAGAAGCTAATTCTTCCCTTTTGATCCTTCAAGGTTCTTCTACTAAGATTCTATATAGGTATTCGTTCATCCTTAGATTCCTATGTTTCCTCTTCTTCTTGTTGTATAGCATTCCTTTCTATAACCACACCAGTCAAATTTGCTATTATATTTGATATGATTGAATTTTCTTCCATGATCATATCCTCTGAGGACCCAACCCTTATTGATAATTTGACTTTAATTTTTCTCTATTAGTTGTTTCTCCTTAAAAACAATATTTCCAATGAACGGAGGGCCTTGTTCTTCATGCACCCATCACTGATGGAGCCTCCGAACTATATTAAGTATTTGATACTAATTGACACGATGATTTATTTATCCAAATTATTTTAATGATGACATTCAATTGGATGGGCCTACTTTAATTAAATTTCTAGATCCCTTCCTCACTTATTGCCAACCACTTTTATTCTTTGGTTGTTGGGCTTGAGGATTTTCTTGCTTAATTCCTTTCAAAATGACCATATTCATGGGAAAAATTAAACTTAAAAGGAAGTTTCTCATGATCTAATATTCGAGTGTAAATCCAACCATCCATGTAGAGATTTATAACCTTAAGAAGCCCTTTCTCAAGATCTAGCTCTTGATAAAGGGATCAAGATCTAGATGAAGTCTCCAAACTATCTTGTGTAAGGATTTGGTATTGATTCACATGATGATTTATCTCTCCATATGATTTTACTGATGAATTCAAATTGTATGGACCTACATTACTTAAATTTCTAGATTGCATCCTCACTTATTGCTAACCACTATCATTCTCTACTTGTTGGTCGCGAGGCTTTGCTTACTTGCAATTCTTTACCAAATGACCATATTCATGGAAAATGTTGCACTTAAAAGGAAGTTGCTCGTGATATATTTTTGGGTGTAATTCCAACCATCCATAGAGATATTTATATCTCAAGAATCCCATTATCAAGATATAGCTCTATATAAATTACAACACATGCATACAAGTTGGGTTTGGGTTGTAGTGTCCTATGGAATTTCCAATAACAACTAAAACTTTGTTGTTCTAGCAATGTAGGGGAAGGTGTGGAATACAAACCCATACTAGTCAATATGAAGGAACATTATTCACAAGTTCAAAATTGAGAAACCATTTGTTTAAGTGCATTCCCCTTAGTTTCATAAATTAAGGACCACTATTAAGTGACTATCTTTATTTTTTTCAAATAAGAAGGAATAATAGACTCTTCCTTCAAAACATTGCATCATATTTCCTTTAATCACAAACCTCCATTTTTTATATAATCATTGCTTGGGGAGAGGGCCATAAACTAGTAAAATATCCAATAAGGCCACATCCAGGAAGGGAAAAGGCCTTATGATTAGAATTAGTTAAAGAGAGATTTACCTTAGGAATGGAAGTGAGTTTAAAAAATATATATGGAGAAGGAATTGATTTAGAAGGCTTGTGAAGGTGTGGAACCAAGGATTTAAATATCACCTCCTCAAAGGAGAGAGGCACAGATAGATCCCCTCTCAAAGCCATTTCCAGGAGGGATGCGAAGAGGAGGAGGAGAACACATAGAGCATACAGGGATACCACAAAGTTGAGATATAATTAATATTAAATTGTTCTTCCAATATTCATAAAATAAGGAATTTAAAGAGATAACTACTTACAAATTGTTCAGTTAACCATTGATACTCCAACATATACTCACAAACCATTTTTAATCCAATGTCAATCAAATGTTCAAACTATAATTTTTCTATAAAACCACACATCGAAAAGCCTTAGAGAATTCATTGTCACAAACATATGGTAAACTGGGTAAATCATCAACATAGGCTATAGTATACTCAACCCAGTATATATGTCAAGTATTAACATATCACAAAGGTAACCAACTTGGGCACTTGACCCTGAGGTATATTAGTTGCAATTAACAACACTCAACCAATCAAGCTAACCCACCTGGAT